>CM073742.1:15163974-15324162 GCA_037127355.1 Schoenoplectus tabernaemontani | reverse complement strand
TGAAAATTAATATAATTACGCCTAATTATGCCTATTATATATGATTGTCCAGTTCAAACTTAGATATGAATATTCTATAACGCTAATTTTGCACAAATATAAGTAAGATGCATTCGAAACTGTTTTCTAAACAAGTAGTTTAAGATTTTCAACATTTTTTGAATCAAAACTACACATAATTTCGAGCGAATTAATATAATTGCGCCTAACTATGTCTATTATAAGATTGTCAAATTAACACTTCGATATGAATATCAGAGGACACTAATTTTTCATAAGACATAAGCAAGATACATTAGAAATTGCTGTTTTAACAAGTTGTTTAAGATTTCTAACATTTATTGCCTCATAACGACACAAAATTTCATGAAAATTAATATAATTACTCCTAATTATGCCCATTAGAACATTATCCAATTAACACTTCGATATGAACATTCTACAACACGAATTTTACATAAAAAGTAAGTAAGATGCATTAAAAACAGCTGTTTAAACGAGTTGTTTGAGTTTTCTAAATTTTTTTACTGCATAACTACACATAACATCGCGCAAATTAATATAATTACCCCAAATTATGCCTGTTATATAATTATTCAATTGACACTCCAATATGAATATCCTATAACGGTATTCTTTCATAAAACATAAATAAGATACATATGAAACTGCTGTTTAAATAAGTTATTTAAGATTTTCAAAATTTATTGTCTCATAACTACTCATAATTTCGTGAAAATTAATATAATTACTCCTAATTGTTCCTATTAGAAGATTATCCAATTAATACTTCGATATCACTATTCTACGACAGCACAAAACAGAAGTAAGATGCATTAAAAAAACAGCAGTTTAAACTAGTTGATTGAGTTTTTCAATCTTTTTGCCGCATAACTGCATATAATTTCGTGAAAATTAATATAATTACTCCTAATTATGCCTATTATAAGATTATCTAACGAAAACTTCGATATGAATATTCTATGACGCTAATTAGGCACAAAACAAAAGTAAGATGCATTAAAAACTGCTGTTTTAACGAATTGTTTGGCTTTTTAAAAAGTTTCGGCCCCATAAATACACATAGTTTCGTGCAAATTAAGATTCTTCAATTGACACCTCGATATGAATATTTTACGACGCTATTTTCTCCCAAAACATAAGTGAGATGCATTAGAAACAGCTATTTAAAAAAGTTATTTGAGTGCTTCAAAATTTTTGGCCCCATAACTACACATAATTTAGTGAAAGCTAAAATAATCACTCCTAATTATGCCTATTAAAATATTATCTAACTAACACTTCAATATGAACATTCTACAACACTAATTTTGCACAAAACATAAGTAGGAGGCTTTAAAAGCAGCCGTTTAAACGAGTTTTTTGAGCTTTTTAAAAATTTCGGCCGCATAATGACACACAATTTCTTATAAATTAATATTATTACTCCTAAACATGCCTATTATATGGTCTTCTAATTTAAACTTCGATATGGATATTCTACGACACTAATTTTGCACAAAACACAAGTGAGATGCATTAAAAACGGCTGTTTAAACAAGTTATTTGACTTTTTCAAAAACTTTGGCTGCATAGCTACACATAATTTCTTATAAATAAATATAATTACTCCTAAATATGGCTATTGTAAGATTCTTTCAATAAAACTTCGAGAAGAATATCCTACAACACTAATTTTGCACAAAACATAAGTAAGATGCATTAAAAACAGCTGTTTAAACAAGTTGTTTGATGTTTCCAAATTTTTTTGGCCGCATAACTGCACATAATTTCGTATCAATTAATATAATTACTCCTAATTACGCCCGTTATAAGATTTTTCACTTAACGCTTTGATATGAATATTCTACGATATAATTCTTTCACAAAACGTAAGTTAGATGCATTAGAATCTGCTATTTAAAAAAACTTGTTTGAGTTTTCAACATTTTCGCCCTCATAACTGCACGTAATTTCGTGAAAATTAATATAACTACTCCTAATTACTCCTATTATAAAGTTGTCCAATTAAAACTTTGATATTCTATGACGCTAATTTTGCACAAAACATAAGTAAGATGCGTTAAAAACTGTTGTCTAAACAAATTGTTTGGCTTTATGAATGTTTTTGGCCGCGCAACTACACAAAATTGGTGCAAATTAAAATAATTACTCCTTGTTACGCCTATTATAAGATTGTCCTATTAAAACTTCGATATGAATATTCCATGACGCTAATTTTACGCAAAACATAAGTAAGATGCATTAAAAACTGCTGTTTAAACAAGTTGTTTGAGGCTTTCAAAATTTTTGGCCGCATAACTACGTATAATTTCGTGAAAATTAATACAATTACTCCTAATTACGCCAATTATAAAATAGTCCAACTAAAACTTCGATATGAATATTCTATAACGCTAATATTGCACAAAACACAAGTAAGATGCGTCAAAAGCTGCTGTTTAAACAAGTTGTTTGCCTTTATAAAATTTTTTGGCCGCATAACTACACATAATTTGGTGTAAATTAATATAATTTACTCATAATTGTGCCCGTTATGAGATTGTTCAATTAACACTTCAAAACGAATATTTTAGGGCACTATTTCTCCCCAAAACATAAGTAAGATGCATTAGAAGCTGCTACTTAATAAAGTCAAGTTTTTCAACATTTTTGGCCTCATGACTACATATAATTTCGTAAAAAATAATATAATTACGCCCATTAAAATATTAGCCAATTAACAGTTCGATATGAACATTCTACGACACTAAATTTGCACGAGACATAAGTAGGATGCATTAAAAACAGCCGTTTAAACAAGTTGTTTGTGTTTTTCAAAACATTTGGCCGCATAAGTACACATAATTTCATGCAAATTGATATAATTACTCCTAATTATGCCTATTATAAGATTGTTCATCTAGCACTGCGATATGAATATCCTACGGCACTAATTTTTCATAAAACATAAGTAAGATATATTAGAAACTGGCGTTTAATCAAGTTGTTTAAGATTTTTAACATTTTTTTGACTCATAACTATACGTAATTTCGTGAAAATTAACATATTTGCTCCTAATTATACCTATTAGTAGATTATCAAATCAACACTTCGATATGAACATTGTCCGACACAAATTTTGCACGAAACATAAATAAGATGCATCAAAAACGGTTGTTTAAACAAGTTGTTTGAGTTTTTAAAATTTGTTGGCCGCCTAACTACATATAATTTCATGAAAATTAATATAATTACGCCTAATTATGCCTATTATATATGATTGTCCAGTTCAAACTTAGATATGAATATTCTATAACGCTAATTTTGCACAAATATAAGTAAGATGCATTCGAAACTGTTTTCTAAACAAGTAGTTTAAGATTTTCAACATTTTTTGAATCAAAACTACACATAATTTCGAGCGAATTAATATAATTGCGCCTAACTATGTCTATTATAAGATTGTCAAATTAACACTTCGATATGAATATCAGAGGACACTAATTTTTCATAAGACATAAGCAAGATACATTAGAAATTGCTGTTTTAAAAAGTTGTTTAAGATTTCTAACATTTATTGCCTCATAACGACACAAAATTTCATGAAAATTAATATAATTACTCCTAATTATGCCCATTAGAACATTATCCAATTAACACTTCGATATGAACATTCTACAACACGAATTTTACATAAAAAGTAAGTAAGATGCATTAAAAACAGCTGTTTAAACGAGTTGTTTGAGTTTTCTAAATTTTTTTACTGCATAACTACACATAACATCGCGCAAATTAATATAATTACCCCAAATTATGCCTGTTATATAATTATTCAATTGACACTCCAATATGAATATCCTATAACGGTATTCTTTCATAAAACATAAATAAGATACATATGAAACTGCTGTTTAAATAAGTTATTTAAGATTTTCAAAATTTATTGTCTCATAACTACTCATAATTTCGTGAAAATTAATATAATTACTCCTAATTGTTCCTATTAGAAGATTATCCAATTAATACTTCGATATCACTATTCTACGACAAAGACAAAACAGAAGTAAGATGCATTAAAAAAACAGCAGTTTAAACTAGTTGATTGAGTTTTTCAATCTTTTTGCCGCATAACTGCATATAATTTCGTGAAAATTAATATAATTACTCCTAATTATGCCTATTATAAGATTATCTAACGAAAACTTCGATATGAATATTCTATGACGCTAATTAGGCACAAAACAAAAGTAAGATGCATTAAAAACTGCTGTTTTAACGAATTGTTTGGCTTTTTAAAAGTTTCGGCCCCATAAATACACATAGTTTCGTGCAAATTAAGATTCTTCAATTGACACCTCGATATGAATATTTTACGACGCTATTTTCTCCCAAAACATAAGTGAGATGCATTAGAAACAGCTATTTAAAAAAGTTATTTGAGTGCTTCAAAATTTTTGGCCCCATAACTACACATAATTTAGTGAAAGCTAAAATAATCACTCCTAATTATGCCTATTAAAATATTATCTAACTAACACTTCAATATGAACATTCTACAACACTAATTTTGCACAAAACATAAGTAGGAGGCTTTAAAAGCAGCCGTTTAAACGAGTTTTTTGAGCTTTTTAAAAAATTTCGGCCGCATAATGACACACAATTTCTTATAAATTAATATTATTACTCCTAAACATGCCTATTATATGGTCTTCTAATTTAAACTTCGATATGGATATTCTACGACACTAATTTTGCACAAAACACAAGTGAGATGCATTAAAAACGCTTTTAAACAAGTTATTTGACTTTTTCAAAAACTTTGGCTGCATAGCTACACATAATTTCTTATAAATAAATATAATTACTCCTAAATATGGCTATTGTAAGATTCTTTCAATAAAACTTCGAGAAGAATATCCTACAACACTAATTTTGCACAAAACATAAGTAAGATGCATTAAAAACAGCTGTTTAAACAAGTTGTTTGATGTTTCCAAATTTTTTTGGCCGCATAACTGCACATAATTTCGTATCAATTAATATAATTACTCCTAATTACGCCCGTTATAAGATTTTTCACTTAACGCTTTGATATGAATATTCTACGATATAATTCTTTCACAAAACGTAAGTTAGATGCATTAGAATCTGCTATTTAAAAAAACTTGTTTGAGTTTTCAACATTTTCGCCCTCATAACTGCACGTAATTTCGTGAAAATTAATATAACTACTCCTAATTACTCCTATTATAAAGTTGTCCAATTAAAACTTTGATATTCTATGACGCTAATTTTGCACAAAACATAAGTAAGATGCGTTAAAAACTGTTGTCTAAACAAATTGTTTGGCTTTATGAATGTTTTTGGCCGCGCAACTACACAAAATTGGTGCAAATTAAAATAATTACTCCTTGTTACGCCTATTATAAGATTGTCCTATTAAAACTTCGATATGAATATTCCATGACGCTAATTTTACGCAAAACATAAGTAAGATGCATTAAAAACTGCTGTTTAAACAAGTTGTTTGAGGCTTTCAAAATTTTTGGCCGCATAACTACGTATAATTTCGTGAAAATTAATACAATTACTCCTAATTACGCCAATTATAAAATAGTCCAACTAAAACTTCGATATGAATATTCTATAACGCTAATATTGCACAAAACACAAGTAAGATGCGTCAAAAGCTGCTGTTTAAACAAGTTGTTTGCCTTTATAAAATTTTTTGGCCGCATAACTACACATAATTTGGTGTAAATTAATATAATTTACTCATAATTGTGCCCGTTATGAGATTGTTCAATTAACACTTCAAAACGAATATTTTAGGGCACTATTTCTCCCCAAAACATAAGTAAGATGCATTAGAAGCTGCTACTTAATAAAGTCAAGTTTTTCAACATTTTTGGCCTCATGACTACATATAATTTCGTAAAAAATAATATAATTACGCCCATTAAAATATTAGCCAATTAACAGTTCGATATGAACATTCTACGACACTAAATTTGCACGAGACATAAGTAGGATGCATTAAAAACAGTAGTTTAAACAAGTTGTTTGTGTTTTTCAAAACATTTGGCCGCATAAGTACACATAATTTCATGCAAATTGATATAATTACTCCTAATTATGCCTATTATAAGATTGTTCATCTAGCACTGCGATATGAATATCCTACGGCACTAATTTTTCATAAAACATAAGTAAGATATATTAGAAACTGCGTTTAATCAAGTTGTTTAAGATTTTTAACATTTTTTTGACTCATAACTATACGTAATTTCGTGAAAATTAACATATTTGCTCCTAATTATACCTATTAGTAGATTATCAAATCAACACTTCGATATGAACATTGTCCGACACAAATTTTGCACGAAACATAAATAAGATGCATCAAAAACGGTTGTTTAAACAAGTTGTTTGAGTTTTTAAAATTTGTTGGCCGCCTAACTACATATAATTTCATGAAAATTAATATAATTACGCCTAATTATGCCTATTTTATATGATTGTCCAGTTCAAACTTAGATATGAATATTCTATAACGCTAATTTTGCACAAATATAAGTAAGATGCATTCGAAACTGTTTTCTAAACAAGTAGTTTAAGATTTTCAACATTTTTTGAATCAAAACTACACATAATTTCGAGCGAATTAATATAATTGCGCCTAACTATGTCTATTATAAGATTGTCAAATTAACACTTCGATATGAATATCGAGAGGACACTAATTTTTCATAAGACATAAGCAAGATACATTAGAAATTGCTGTTTTAACAAGTTGTTTAAGATTTCTAACATTTATTGCCTCATAACGACACAAAATTTCATGAAAATTGATATAATTACTCCTAATTATGCCCATTAGAACATTATCCAATTAACACTTCGATATGAACATTCTACAACACGAATTTTACATAAAAAGTAAGTAAGATGCATTAAAAACAGCTGTTTTTAAACGAGTTGTTTGAGTTTTCTAAATTTTTTTTACTGCATAACTACACATAACATCGCGCAAATTAATATAATTACCCCAAATTATGCCTGTTATATAATTATTCAATTGACACTCCAATATGAATATCCTATAACGGTATTCTTTCATAAAACATAAATAAGATACATATGAAACTGCTGTTTAAATAAGTTATTTAAGATTTTCAAAATTTATTGTCTCATAACTACTCATAATTTCGTGAAAATTAATATAATTACTCCTAATTGTTCCTATTAGAAGATTATCCAATTAATACTTCGATATCACTATTCTACGACAAAGACAAAACAAGTAAGATGCATTAAAAAAACAGCAGTTTAAACTAGTTGATTGAGTTTTTCAATCTTTTTGCCGCATAACTGCATATAATTTCGTGAAAATTAATATAATTACTCCTAATTATGCCTATTATAAGATTATCTAACGAAAACTTCGATATGAATATTCTATGACGCTAATTAGGCACAAAACAAAAGTAAGATGCATTAAAAACTGCTTTTTAACGAATTGTTTGGCTTTTTAAAAGTTTCGGCCCCATAAATACACATAGTTTCGTGCAAATTAAGATTCTTCAATTGACACCTCGATATGAATATTTTACGACGCTATTTTCTCCCAAAACATAAGTGAGATGCATTAGAAACAGCTATTTAAAAAAGTTATTTGAGTGCTTCAAAATTTTTGGCCCCATAACTACACATAATTTAGTGAAAGCTAAAATAATCACTCCTAATTATGCCTATTAAAATATTATCTAACTAACACTTCAATATGAACATTCTACAACACTAATTTTGCACAAAACATAAGTAGGAGGCTTTAAAAGCGGTAGTTTAAACGAGTTTTTTGAGCTTTTTAAAAATTTCGGCCGCATAATGACACACAATTTCTTATAAATTAATATTATTACTCCTAAACATGCCTATTATATGGTCTTCTAATTTAAACTTCGATATGGATATTCTACGACACTAATTTTGCACAAAACACAAGTGAGATGCATTAAAAACTACTGTTTAAACAAGTTATTTGACTTTTTCAAAATCTTTGGCTGCATAGCTACACATAATTTCTTATAAATAAATATAATTACTCCTAAATATGGCTATTGTAAGATTCTTTCAATAAAACTTCGAGAAGAATATCCTACAACACTAATTTTGCACAAAACATAAGTAAGATGCATTAAAAACAGCTGTTTAAACAAGTTGTTTGATGTTTCCAAATTTTTTGGCCGCATAACTGCACATAATTTCGTATCAATTAATATAATTACTCCTAATTACGCCCGTTATAAGATTTTTCACTTAACGCTTTGATATGAATATTCTACGATATAATTCTTTCACAAAACGTAAGTTAGATGCATTAGAATCTGCTATTTAAAAAAACTTGTTTGAGTTTTCAACATTTTCGCCCTCATAACTGCACGTAATTTCGTGAAAATTAATATAACTACTCCTAATTACTCCTATTATAAAGTTGTCCAATTAAAACTTTGATATTCTATGACGCTAATTTTGCACAAAACATAAGTAAGATGCGTTAAAAACTGTTGTCTAAACAAATTGTTTGGCTTTATGAATGTTTTTGGCCGCGCAACTACACAAAATTGGTGCAAATTAAAATAATTACTCCTTGTTACGCCTATTATAAGATTGTCCTATTAAAACTTCGATATGAATATTCCATGACGCTAATTTTACGCAAAACATAAGTAAGATGCATTAAAAACTACTGTTTAAACAAGTTGTTTGAGGCTTTCAAAATTTTTGGCCGCATAACTACGTATAATTTCGTGAAAATTAATACAATTACTCCTAATTACGCCAATTATAAAATAGTCCAACTAAAACTTCGATATGAATATTCTATAACGCTAATATTGCACAAAACACAAGTAAGATGCGTCAAAAGTCTGCTGTTTAAACAAGTTGTTTGCCTTTATAAAATTTTTTGGCCGCATAACTACACATAATTTGGTGTAAATTAATATAATTTACTCATAATTGTGCCCGTTATGAGATTGTTCAATTAACACTTCAAAACGAATATTTTAGGGCACTATTTCTCCCCAAAACATAAGTAAGATGCATTAGAAGCTGCTACTTAATAAAGTCAAGTTTTTCAACATTTTTGGCCTCATGACTACATATAATTTCGTAAAAAATAATATAATTACGCCCATTAAAATATTAGCCAATTAACAGTTCGATATGAACATTCTACGACACTAAATTTGCACGAGACATAAGTAGGATGCATTAAAAACAGTAGTTTAAACAAGTTGTTTGTGTTTTTCAAAACATTTGGCCGCATAAGTACACATAATTTCATGCAAATTGATATAATTACTCCTAATTATGCCTATTATAAGATTGTTCATCTAGCACTGCGATATGAATATCCTACGGCACTAATTTTTCATAAAACATAAGTAAGATATATTAGAAACTGGCGTTTAATCAAGTTGTTTAAGATTTTTAACATTTTTTTGACTCATAACTATACGTAATTTCGTGAAAATTAACATATTTGCTCCTAATTATACCTATTAGTAGATTATCAAATCAACACTTCGATATGAACATTGTCCGACACAAATTTTGCACGAAACATAAATAAGATGCATCAAAAACGGTTGTTTAAACAAGTTGTTTGAGTTTTTAAAATTTGTTGGCCGCCTAACTACATATAATTTCATGAAAATTAATATAATTACGCCTAATTATGCCTATTATATATGATTGTCCAGTTCAAACTTAGATATGAATATTCTATAACGCTAATTTTGCACAAATATAAGTAAGATGCATTCGAAACTGTTTTCTAAACAAGTAGTTTAAGATTTTCAACATTTTTTGAATCAAAACTACACATAATTTCGAGCGAATTAATATAATTGCGCCTAACTATGTCTATTATAAGATTGTCAAATTAACACTTCGATATGAATATCGAGAGGACACTAATTTTTCATAAGACATAAGCAAGATACATTAGAAATTGCTTTGTTTTAAAAAGTTGTTTAAGATTTCTAACATTTATTGCCTCATAACGACACAAAATTTCATGAAAATTAATATAATTACTCCTAATTATGCCCATTAGAACATTATCCAATTAACACTTCGATATGAACATTCTACAACACGAATTTTACATAAAAAGTAAGTAAGATGCATTAAAAACAATTTGTTTAAACGAGTTGTTTGAGTTTTCTAAATTTTTTTACTGCATAACTACACATAACATCGCGCAAATTAATATAATTACCCCAAATTATGCCTGTTATATAATTATTCAATTGACACTCCAATATGAATATCCTATAACGGTATTCTTTCATAAAACATAAATAAGATACATATGAAACTCATTTGTTTAAATAAGTTATTTAAGATTTTCAAAATTTATTGTCTCATAACTACTCATAATTTCGTGAAAATTAATATAATTACTCCTAATTGTTCCTATTAGAAGATTATCCAATTAATACTTCGATATCACTATTCTACGACAACACAAAACAAAGTAAGATGCATTAAAAAAACAGCGAGTTTAAACTAGTTGATTGAGTTTTTCAATCTTTTTGCCGCATAACTGCATATAATTTCGTGAAAATTAATATAATTACTCCTAATTATGCCTATTATAAGATTATCTAACGAAAACTTCGATATGAATATTCTATGACGCTAATTAGGCACAAAACAAAAGTAAGATGCATTAAAAACTGCTTGTTTTAACGAATTGTTTGGCTTTTTAAAAGTTTCGGCCCCATAAATACACATAGTTTCGTGCAAATTAAGATTCTTCAATTGACACCTCGATATGAATATTTTACGACGCTATTTTCTCCCAAAACATAAGTGAGATGCATTAGAAACAAACTATTTAAAAAAGTTATTTGAGTGCTTCAAAATTTTTGGCCCCATAACTACACATAATTTAGTGAAAGCTAAAATAATCACTCCTAATTATGCCTATTAAAATATTATCTAACTAACACTTCAATATGAACATTCTACAACACTAATTTTGCACAAAACATAAGTAGGAGGCTTTAAAAGAAGCCGTTTAAACGAGTTTTTTGAGCTTTTTAAAAAATTTCGGCCGCATAATGACACACAATTTCTTATAAATTAATATTATTACTCCTAAACATGCCTATTATATGGTCTTCTAATTTAAACTTCGATATGAATATTCTACGTGTGCGACCCTTTTTCGCGCGCTCCGCACCGCCGCTGGGCGATGGGATGCGGAAGAAGGACACGGAGATCCCTCCCGAGCGTGCATCTGCTAAGTGCCGGCTGATTCTGCCGTTTAGAGAGATTTGGATGCACATTCAGGGGTTTTTTTAGTGATTGTGAGTTCTTGTAGATTCCGGTGGGCGCAAGCCCCCACCGTTAATTATCCTGGGCTACTAACCTCGAGGCACCTCTGGATCTTTGAAAGAGAGAAGCAAATAATATAGTTAAAAGATGGTCAAGTGGTCGTCTGAGTTCACAAAAGGGGTCCATGGAAGACGAACCTACTAACAGATCGGTTCAATCTTTACCGCTTCAAGAGGTAACCTTACTACAGATCAGATTAATCTCTTCGAAGGGGTTTGAGGTGAGTCTACTACAGAACGACTCAACCTACTTAATCCTATGGAAGACGAACCTATTACAGATCGGTTCAGTCCATACCACCTCGAGAGATAACCTTACTACAGACCAGGTTAATCTCTTCAGAGGGGTTTGAGGTGAGTCTACTACAGAACGACTCGACCTCCGTTGATCTAGAAGATAAACCTACTACAGAACGGTTCAATCTTAACTAGTCAACAACCAATCACACAAAATACAACTCGAAGCACTGAGCCGGTTGATCTTGAGGTTGGTGAATCAGGAGAAGGGTGGATATGGCCCACGTGTTTCTTCTCACCGATCTTCTAGATCATGAATTCGAAGCACTAAGCCGATTCATAAACCTAGGAAACACAATTACACACAATGTTAAACCTGAAGCACTGAGCCAACTTAACATTGAGGCATGTGTTAGTGAAGGAACCTACCTACGTAACGGTTCACATTCATCTTGTTTTGTGGATGAATCTACTACGAACGATTCAATCTCACGATCTCGGAGATGAACCGAAGACAAACTTATCGACGGATGAGTTCAGTCTTTCTAGCTCAAATGGTCATGAATTACTTGTTCATGACACCGAGTCATTAAGATGTCACTTCTCTCGGACATCGTAATGTTCATATCTCTTGGAGTCGACATATCTCTTCATGTTGATGTCGCAGCCTTGGTCATTCTCCAGCGAGCGTCAAGATATTCTTGTCCCGACTAATCATTCTATATATTGCATTACTTGTGCAAAATTACTATGTTGCCCTACACCCCTCGTGTGAGCGTATTTAATCATGAGTTACTTGCTCATGGTAATGAGTCATTAAGATGTCACCTCTCTCGGACATCGTAATGTTCTTCTTCCTCAGAGTCGACATATCTCTCCATGTTGATGTCGTAGCTTTGGTTATTCTTCATCAAGCGTCAAGATGTTCTTGTCTCGACATATCTTCTCATATTGCTGTCTAAGCCTTAGTTATTCTTCGTCAAGATGTTCTTGTCTCGACTAATCGTTCTAAATGTTATATCATGTGTGCAAGAATCCTCATGTTGCTCTACACCCCTTGTGTGAGCATATTTGTTTATCTCCAAAATGTAAAAAGCTTATTACATAATATCTTCCATTATTATCTCTATAAAGATGAATTTATTTATTATATATTTTTTTATTTTTAAACTCTATTTATTTTTATAGAAAATTATTTATAAAAATAATAGGAAATGGATTAGCTATTAACTAGAATTTTATTTATATTTTTGAAATTTTATAATAGCTAAAGTAGTAGAATTTCATTTTTATTATTTTTTAAACTCTATTTATCTTGTAGAAAATCACTTACAAAAATAATAGAAAATAAAATGGCTATGATTTCTTATTTGTATTTTTAAAATATTTATAATAGCCAAAGTAATAGAATCTTATTATCATACTTTTATTATATTGAAACATTATTCATTTTGTAGAAATTACTTACAAAACAAAAAGGATGAATTAGCTATATTATTATTATTTTTTTTTATTATATTTTTTTTTAGGATCTATAATAGCTAAAAAGAAATCATTATTAATATTCTATTCTATTTTCATTATATTTTTATTATTTCTATTTATTATCTATAGAAAAATACAAGATTTTTTATTATTATCATCATTATTTGAAAATAGCCATAAGGGATGAAATTCATTATATTCTTTATTACAACTATTATTTTTATTGCATTTTATCCATCAAAAATATTTTTATTGTATATTTGTATAGAAATAACAAAAGAAATACAATTCATTTTATTACAAAACTATATTATCATTCTTTATTATAGAAAAATGCATTTACTATCTATTACCATGGTTGTATATATTTTTGTATATTTTGTGCTATTTATCTTTATTATATATTTTTTTTAGAAAACATTAACATAATCTCTATTATTATTTATTTTTTTATTTATCAAAGAATAGAGCTAATCTCGTTATTTATTATTGCATATTATATTTGTCATTATTATTTCATGAAAAATCACTTGAAAAATCAGTAAAATATATCTAACTATTATCCATGATTTTATTTGAATTTTTGGAATTTTTATAGTATTTAAAATGACAAGTCAAAGCTAAATCGAATATATCAATATATGTAATATCTTTTGCTTTTAAATTGTTTTAACATGATTATATTTTTAAAACTGGAATATTATCATATAGAAAAATACTATGAAAAATAAGGGAATTTTAGAAACAAATTTGAGTTAATTTGGAGTTCAGGAGCATTTTCAAATGATTTATTTACTATTATATATTTTTTTTTCTGTTATTAACTGACTATTGGGCCTAGTGGACTGGGCCGGATTAATTTTCTTTTAATTTTGTTGCTGTTGGGCCCATTTGTTTTATTCTCGTAGAGTTGGGCTCCAGTCCCTAGTTTGGGCTAGTTCTTTATTCCGCTACTTGGGCCAGCTCAATTTCTTTTAAGCCCATCACCCATAATCGGGTTATTCTTCCTTTCTTGAGCCATAGGATTTGTTCTGAGATTGGCGCTGAAAAGGATGAGAGATCATGATGTCTATTGTTGGGCGTGCCATCTGATCCCTTCTGGTTTCGTGCAGATACATGAAGATTCGCCTTGACTGTTTCAACATTCGTGCTATCAGATCGTACGCTCCTGCTTCTCCGATGAACTACGCCGATGATCTCCGCTTCCGGTGGCCAATCATCCTATAATAGTATGATTGCCTCTCTTCACTGAGTTCTGTAATACCCTCCGATCGAAGATCACTACGGTCGTTGGCCGAGGGAGCCATTACCGTTTTGCCCTCTGGTGCCCTCTGGTACCAATTCGGTACCAATGATTTTTCAATTGTTATTCTTGGCGTATTAGACTAATTCTTTATAAAACTTCATGATTTATCAACATATTAAGAACATTGATTCACAGTGATTGTTAATGCCATGTTGATCCGATTTGGAATTCATCTTATTACATCATGTATCACCGAGTTGTAATATTCCAACTGTGATTTGCTTATGAGGTGCAATACACAGGTAATTGGATTACAAATCAAAACTGGGAGACTCTAGTCTTCAACCAGTCATGGTGGTGTTGTTATTATTATTAACTTTTGTGTTCAAGTGGAGGTAGGAGTATAGTTACTTCAACTACCTTTGTTAATTTGATTTTTTTTTGCTTAAAGCCTTATGAACAAGGCTTCAGTAGGGGAGAGACAGAAGAAACTGGAAAAAAGTAGAAGATAAGCTAGGTAGCAGATTAAAGAATGCAAAGAAGGAAAATATCTCATGCTTTTCTTGCAAAATAATAATAATTTTCTCAAAGAATTACACTCTAAAATGTGCAGTACTTATCTCAGGGTATATAGCAGATGATGAACTGGCGCAGGGTAAACTTGACAAGATCTAGTTGAGAGGCTTATGCCTACTATCAACTGATCAGATCAGTGACTTTCTTGGATCCCTTCTTGGAATTGAAACTGTTGTGCCCTTCTTCTCTTCACTGGCTCATGATCAATTAGCTGGATAGAAAGTGTGAAGAGTGTGGAGATGTTATGGATTGATCTTTTATGACATTACCCCTTTCTCTAAGTGTATCTCTGCCCCTTTTCTCCCTCAATTGCTAGAATTTTTCTACTTCTCCCCCTTTGAGTGTGTAATTGTCCCTCTCCCTTATTCTTGCTGTTAAGGGCTTATATAGGGGTCAATGGAGCTTAATTTCTCAATTGTGCTTCTTTTAACACAATTTTGTGTTTCTTCTCTCCCATAGATTGCTTAGGTGGCTTCATCTCATCCCTTGATGCAGCAATTGAGTGGTTAGGATTGATTTCAACTGTGTTTGTTGGGGTGAGTGGCCTGGGTTCGGATTGCCAGCTTGGCAATCAGTAATTTTCTGTTTTCTACCAATTTCACTTTCTTTAGCCCATCTGCACTTGGTCTTTGATCTCCAGCTTAATCATTCCCTCTAGTGCGCCTTGCAGTCTACTGAACTAGTCTCAAACAGCCATTTAGCTCGTAACAGATTAAAGCCACAACAATCATTAGTTAGTTATTCTTTAGCTGGATTTACAGTTTTGCCACTGTGCCGATTTCTAATAATTATTCACTTCTGGACTCTTCTAGAAATTTCTAAGCATCCAAGTATCACCTCAGCACTCCTCTTAATGGGTTTGGATGATAGAAAAACCCAATTAAACATCTGAATCTAGTATTTTCATTTTAAACTCGATTTAAAGCCTTGAGTCAATCCTGTTTGCATTTTGACCAATTCTCACAATTGTAAGTTCTACCAACATCAAATTGACTCTCTGAATAGATTCAATCCATTTATTTGGCCAATTACACAATCCAGTGCTGGTTTTAAGCACCTCTCTCCATGGCCGATTGAACAAGTAGTGGACTTTGGGTTTAGAGGCATTGAAGTTCAGTTTCAATGGCTTAGGCAATATCGTAGAGGTCTAATGATGCTCCCCAAACCATTAATTTGAATGATTAAGTCTTAAATCGCCTCAATCAACTTTGGCCGAGCTACCCTTCCCCTTGGATGCGAGTGCATTACAAGGCATCATTTGGCAAAACACTCACCCTACTGTATTCTCCTTCTTGCAAGCTTTCGATTAATATACAATGAGGGATATTTCTAAACAAACTCTCTTAAGCGCCATTTTCGTACCATCCGTCGGAGAGAAATCGGGTAAGAGGAAGGAGATCGAGAGGGAATAAAGGCTTCTTCAAATGAATTCTTTCGATAGCTTACTCCTGGTTCACAAGAACCGCTTCACTGAAAGAGGGGCCGGCTTACATGAACCCAACTCCTGGTCTCATCCCTTCCCTTTCTGTTAAAAGGACTCGGTGCGTAGGAATAGATGCAGGCCACAGAAATGTTGTTGCTGGGTGGGGCCTTATAGTCAGAGAGAGAGCTATGTGGGGCGGCTTTACAGTTTGGGTGAACTCGGTTCACACTAAATGGCCCCACACATCAGGTTTAATGTGACACAAGGCTGGTGCACCAAGTCTGCGCAATTTTCCTCTTTTTGAAACACTTTCTCCAGCGTTAAACATTGATGGTTTCTGCTCACCATCTCCAGTTTGCACCCAGTCAGGCATTCACCCCCAAGTTGTACCCACAAAGCCCTTGATTGAATCTCAGCCTTTGGATTAATCTAATTTTCTTTCTCCAATTGATTTTAATAGATCCCTTCATCCAAAAATCATGAAAATTTCACCAAAATTCTCTAAATTCATGATGATCACCTCTGTATTTTTAAATCCCCATTTTACCCCTGTCTCTCTGAATTAAAAATTATTTTATCCATAAAATCCTATTTCTTCCTCCATATCAATCCCTGATTTCAATTGTAGCTCAGTGTCTCTGCCAATTATCTCTCTCTTGCAGAAACCACCCTAACTAAATACCAATTAGACTTATATTGATATTCATTAGGGTTTGATCTGATCAACAGATTGATTACATGTCAACAGCTTGATTGACAAATCTAGACTTGATCGATGGTTGCTCCCGACTTTGCACACGATCAGTCTTGTGAAATTGACTTTCAATCCCTTAACATGAGGGTGACTTGATCAAAGAACTGACTACTTATCAGTAATTGACACAAATCAAAGCATGGTTAGGTGGTTGCTCACAGCTTTGGCACCAGGTCAGCCTTGAAAGCAAAAATCACATTGAGATTTCTCATGAATGGTTGTATCAAAATACTAGCTTGGCATTGATACTATTCCATGTAGTACAGGGATTGTACTGCTTCAGCTCTTAGGGTTTGATCTTGGCTTTTTCTCCTGTATTTCTTCCTTCAACCTTTCAGGGGTAAACACTACGACACTAATTTTGCACAAAACACAAGTGAGATGCATTAAAAACAGTACATTTAAACAAGTTATTTGACTTTTTCAAAAACTTTGGTACATAGCTACACATAATTTCTTATAAATAAATATAATTACTCCTAAATATGGCTATTGTAAGATTCTTTCAATAAAACTTCGAGAAGAATATCCTACAACACTAATTTTGCACAAAACATAAGTAAGATGCATTAAAAACAGTTGTTTAAACAAGTTGTTTGATGTTTCCAAATTTTTTTGGCCGCATAACTGCACATAATTTCGTATCAATTAATATAATTACTCCTAATTACGCCCGTTATAAGATTTTTCACTTAACGCTTTGTTATGAATATTCTACGATATAATTTTTTCACAAAACGTAAGTTAGATGCATTAGAATCTGCTATTTAAAAAACTTGTTTGAGTTTTCAACATTTTCGCCCTCATAACTGCACGTAATTTCGTGAAAATTAATATAACTACTCCTAATTACTCCTATTATAAAGTTGTCCAATTAAAACTTTGATATTCTATGACGCTAATTTTGCACAAAACATAAGTAAGATGCGTTAAAAACTCGTTGTCTAAACAAATTGTTTGGCTTTATGAATGTTTTTGGCCGCGCAACTACACAAAATTGGTGCAAATTAAAATAATTACTCCTTGTTACGCCTATTATAAGATTGTCCTATTAAAACTTCGATATGAATATTCCATGACGCTAATTTTACGCAAAACATAAGTAAGATGCATTAAAAACTATTGTTTAAACAAGTTGTTTGAGGCTTTCAAAATTTTTGGCCGCATAACTACGTATAATTTCGTGAAAATTAATACAATTACTCCTAATTACGCCAATTATAAAATAGTCCAACTAAAACTTCGATATGAATATTCTATAACGCTAATATTGCACAAAACACAAGTAAGATGCGTCAAAAGTCATTGCTTAAACAAGTTGTTTGCCTTTATAAAATTTTTTGGCCGCATAACTACACATAATTTGGTGTAAATTAATATAATTTACTCATAATTGTGCCCATTATGAGATTGTTCAATTAACACTTCAAAACGAATATTTTAGGGCACTATTTCTCCCCAAAACATAAGTAAGATGCATTAGAAGCTGCTACTTAATAAAGTCAAGTTTTTCAACATTTTTGAACTCATGAATACATATAATTTCGTAAAAAATAATATAATTACGCCCATTAAAATATTAGCCAATTAACAGTTCGATATGAACATTCTACGACACTAAATTTGCACGAGACATAAGTAGGATGCATTAAAAACAGTAGTTTAAACAAGTTGTTTGTGTTTTTCAAAACATTTGGCCGCATAAGTACACATAATTTCATGCAAATTGATATAATTACTCCTAATTATGCCTATTATAAGATTGTTCATCTAGCACTGCGATATGAATATCCTACGACACTAATTTTTCATAAAACATAAGTAAGATATATTAGAAAGCTGGCGTTTAATCAAGTTGTTTAAGATTTTTAACATTTTTTTGACTCATAACTATACGTAATTTCATGAAAATTAACATATTTGCTCCTAATTATACCTATTAGTAGATTATCAAATCAACACTTCGATATGAACATTGTCCGACACAAATTTTGCACGAAACATAAATAAGATGCATCAAAACGGTTGTTTAAACAAGTTGTTTGAGTTTTTAAAATTTGTTGGCCGCCTAACTACATATAATTTCATGAAAATTAATATAATTACGCCTAATTATGCCTATTATATATGATTGTCCAGTTCAAACTTAGATATGAATATTCTATAACGCTAATTTTGCACAAATATAAGTAAGATGCATTCGAAACTGTTTTCTAAACAAGTAGTTTAAGATTTTCAATATTTTTTGAATCAAAACTACACATAATTTCGAGCGAATTAATATAATTACGCCTAACTATGTCTATTATAAGATTGTCAAATTAACACTTCGATATGAATATCGAGAGGACACTAATTTTTCATAAGACATAAGCAAGATACATTAGAAATTGCTTTGTTTTAACAAGTTGTTTAAGATTTCTAACATTTATTGCCTCATAACGACACAAAATTTCATGAAAATTAATATAATTACTCCTAATTATGCCCATTAGAACATTATCCAATTAACACTTCGATATGAACATTCTACAACACGAATTTTACATAAAAAGTAAGTAAGATGCATTAAAAACAACTGTTTAAACGAGTTGTTTGAGTTTTCTAATTTTTTTTACTTTGCATAACTACACATAACATCGCGCAAATTAATATAATTACTCCAAATTATGCCTGTTATATAATTATTCAATTGACACTCCAATATGAATATCCTATAACGGTATTCTTTCATAAAACATAAATAAGACACATCTGAAATTTCGTTTAAATAAGTTATTTAAGATTTTCAAAATTTATTGTCTCATAACTACTCATAATTTTATGAAAATTAATATAATTACTCCTAATTGTTCCTATTAGAAGATTATCCAATTAATACTTCGATATCACTATTCTACGACAAAGACAAAACAAAGTAAGATGCATTAAAAAAACAATGCAGTTTAAACTAGTTGATTGAGTTTTTCAATCTTTTTGCCGCATAACTGCATATAATTTCGTGAAAATTAATATAATTACTCCTAATTATGCCTATTATAAGATTATCTAACGAAAACTTCGATATGAATATTCTATGACGCTAATTAGGCACAAAACAAAAGTAAGATGCATTAAAAACTATTGTTTTAACGAATTGTTTGGCTTTTTAAAAAGTTTCGGCCCCCATAAATACACATAGTTTCGTGCAAATTAAGATTCTTCAATTGACACCTCGATATGAATATTTTACGATGTTTTTTTCTCCCAAAACATAAGTGAGATGCATTAGAAATTGACTATTTAAAAAAGTTATTTGAGTGCTTCAAAATTTTTGGCCCCATAACCACACATAATTTAGTGAAAGCTAAAATAATCACTCCTAATTATGCCTATTAAAATATTATCTAACTAACACTTCAATATGAACATTCTACAACACTAATTTTGCACAAAACATAAGTAGGAGGCTTTAAAAGCAGCCGTTTAAACGAGTTTTTTGAGCTTTTTAAAAAAATTCGGCCGCATAATGACACACAATTTCTTATAAATTAATATTATTACTCCTAAACATGCCTATTATATGGTCATCTAATTTAAACTTCGATATGAATATTCTACGACACTAATTTTGCACAAAACACAAGTGAGATGCATTAAAAACAGGTACTTTAAACAAGTTATTTGACTTTTTCAAAAACTTTGGCTGCATAGCTACACATAATTTCTTATAAATAAATATAATTACTCCTAAATATGGCTATTGTAAGATTCTTTCAATAAAACTTCGAGAAGAATATCCTACAACACTAATTTTGCACAAAACATAAGTAAGATGCATTAAAAATAAATTGTTTAAACAAGTTGTTTGATTTTCCAAATTTTTTTGGCCGCATAACTCGCACATAATTTCGTATAAATTAATATAATTACTCCTAATTACGCCCGTTATATGATTTTTCACTTAACGCTTTGATATGGATATACTACGATATAATTTTTTCACAAAACGTAAGTTAGATGCATTAGAATCGCTATTTAAAAAACTTGTTTGAGTTTTCAACATTTTCGCCCTCATAACGCACGTAATTTCGTGAAAATTAATATAACTACTCCTAATTACTCCTATTATAAAGTTGTCCAATTAAAACTTTGATATTCTATGACGCTAATTTTGCACAAAACATAAGTAAGATGCGTTAAAAATCATTGTCTAAACAAATCGTTTGGCTTTATGAATGTTTTTGGCCGCGCAACTACACAAAATTGGTGCAAATTAAAATAATTACTCCTTGTTACGCCTATTATAAGATTGTCCTATTAAAACTTCGATATGAATATTCCATGACGCTAATTTTACGCAAAACATAAGTAAGATGCATTAAAAACTATTGTTTAAACAAGTTGTTTGAGGCTTTCAAAATTTTTGGCCGCATAACTACGTATAATTTCGTGAAAATTAATACAATTACTCCTAATTACGCCAATTATAAAATTGTCCAACTAAAACTTCGATATGAATATTCTATAACGCTAATATTGCACAAAACACAAGTAAGATGCGTCAAAAGTCATTCACATTTAAACAAGTTGTTTGCCTTTATAAAAATTTTTTGGCGCATAACTACACATAATTTGGTGTAAATTAATATAATTTACTCATAATTGTGCCCATTATGAGATTGTTCAATTAACACTTCAAAACGAATATTTTAGGGCACTATTTCTCCCCAAAACATAAGTAAGATGCATTAGAAGCTGCTACTTAATAAAGTCAAGTTTTTCAACATTTTTGGCCTCATGACTACATATAATTTCGTAAAAAATAATATAAGTGAGATGCAAATTAAGATTCTTCAATTGACACCTCGATATGAATATTTTACGACGCTATTTTCTCCCAAAACATAAGTGAGATGCATTAGAAACAGCTATTTTAAAAAGTTATTTGAGTGCTTCAAAATTTTTGGCCCCATAACTACACATAATTTAGTGAAAGTTAAAATAATCACACCTAATTATGCCTATTAAAATATTATCTAACTAACACTTCAATATGAACATTCTACAAAACTAAATTTGCACAAAACATAAGTAGGAGGCTTTAAAAGCGTAGTTTAAACGAGTTTTTGAGTTTTTTAAAAAATTTCGTAGCGCATAATTACACACAATTTCTTATAAATTAATATTATTACTCCTAAACATGCCTATTATATGGTCTTCTAATTTAAACTTCGATATGAATATTCTACGACACTAATTTTGCACAAAACACAAGTAAGATGCATTAAAAACGGCTGTTTAAACAAGTTATTTGACTTTTTCAAAAAAATTGGCCGTATAGCTACACATAATTTCTTATAAATAAATATAATTACTCCTAAATATGGCTATTGTAAGATTCTTTCAATAAAACTTCGAGAACGTCAGGTCCCATTTTCATATTTTGCGCTCTCTAACCGGTTTTCAGCGGTACTGAGGGCGTCGAGTCTCGTTTTCATGTTTTGCGCTCCCGGACTCATTTTTGGCAGTTTCGAGGGCATCAGGTCCTGATTTCATATTTTGCGCTCCTAGACTCGTTTTTGGCGGTTCCGAGGTCGTCGGGTCACGCTTTCATGTTTTGCTCTCTCGGACGGTTTTTCGACGGTACCGATGGCGTCGGGTCCCGTTTTCATGTTTTACGCCCCCAGAATCTGGGCCGAGTTGTGAGCTAGTGCATCTCCCCTTCCAAAGACTCAACTCTTCTCAATTTTGTTCTGACATCATCGTCTTAGGCTTAAGAAGCTCTCCCATCCATTAATTACAAGTTTCAAGCTTCAATTTGTAAGTTCTAAGTTTTGGACCGAGGTGTTTCTCTCTGCCATATCTCTCCCTTCACTGCATTATTTCAAAATCTAACTTCACATGCCTTCTCTCCTTTGCATAGAGTAGCCAGGGTTAGAAGCAATTGATCTGAAGTTGTGTGCTTTGCTTGATCTCCATTGATGGCGCCATCAGCTGTGGAGATAATCGGGAAGAAGAAGAGAAAGAGAGGGAAGAAGGAAAAGGCCTCTTCCAGTGTAGCTACTCCTGGCGCATGTGAACCAAAGCAGAGGAAGAGAAGGGTACAGAGAAGAAGCTCACCAGCACCAAGTACATGCATTCTTCTCTCTCTCATTTAAATTCCAGCTAGTATATCCGTGTAGACTTAGCTTGCTATTTGCTTGTGTGCCATAGACTCATAAACCTGACTAGTGGGCCCCACCTGTAAGACCTCTGTGCTTAAACTTATAGGTGGCATTAGCAATTGATTAGTGCATGATTAGGGTTAACTGATCTAATTTGGCATGATCTGATTGGCTGGTTAGCATAATCACCTTCCTTTTATCCTTAATGACTTATTAACTACTGCTGAGGTGGCTGAGTAGAGAGCTGCCATGTGGCATAGCCAGGTTGAGGTGGCTTGATGTAGTTGTGCCATGTGGCATAGGTTGGATGAGGTGGCCCTGTTATGGCCTGCCACGTGGCACTGCAGTGGGGCCCACCCGCCAGGTGACTTGTGCCAGGGTGGGGCCCACATGGGTGATGTGGTCCAATAGGGGGCTGACATGTGGCAAGTTGGGGCTGAGGTGGCTTCATACTGTGCTGTCATGTGTCAGCTGGGGTCTAACTCACTACTGATGTGTGTTGTTGTGACTGTGCCATGTGGCATTGGCTAAATGAGGTGGCTTTCGTGGTGTGCCATGTGGCATAGGCTCGGGTGAGGTGGACCATCGGTTGATCGCCACGTGGCACTTGTGATGGGGCCCACTGTCAATCGTGACTTGTGTACGGGTGGGGCCACTGGCGCGTGGACCATGGGAGGGTGTCACGTGGCACCTAGCAGCTGAGGTGGCTCAATCAGGGACTGCCACGTGGCATAGGCTGGGTGAGGTGGTTACTGTGCTGGGGGCTCCTTTGGGTCCCCAAGTTGTACCCAGAGAGTGTTCTGTCCCCAAGTTGTACCCAGAGAGGCCTTGATCAAATCTCAGCCCTTTGATCTGCCTATTTAATCTATTTTATCTTCTCTGAATTTATTTTAATAGCTCCACTTATCCAAAAATTATGAAATTTTCACCAAAAATCCCTAAATTCATGATGATCACCCTTGTAATTTTTAATTCCATTTTTACCCCCAACTCCTTACATTAAAAATTCATTTGCCAAGAAAACCCTGTTTTTTCCTCTGAACTAATCCTAATTTTCAATTGTAACTAAGTATTTCTGCCAAATAAAATTTTCTTGTAGGATCCTCCCTAATTAAACATCAGACTTATATTGATGCCTCATTAGGGTTTGACTTGATCAACAGTTGATTACATGTCAACAATTGATACAAGTCTAGACTTGACCAGATGTTTGCAACATTGGCATCTGATCAGTCTTGTGAAATTAACTTCCAATTCATGCTCATGAAGGTGACTTGGTCAACAGTTGATTATTTGTCAACAATTGACACAAATCTTTAGCTCGATCAGGTGTTTGCAACATTGGCACCTGGTCAGCCTTGGAAGCAAAATCACATTGAAATTTCTCGTGATTGGCTTTATCAAAATACTGGCTTGGCATTGACACAGTTCTTGTAGTACAGAGATTGTACTGCTTCAACTCTTAGGGTTTGCTCTGAAGATTGCTTCTTAGGGTTTAACCTTGTCTTCCTTGACATATGTCACTAAGGTGTGGGGTCCACCTGTCAGTGAATGATAATTAGATGGATGACACCTCAGGAGATCTCTTTCTCTTGAATCTCCTGAGGGTACGTCATCCACCTCGAATGAACAGGAGGTGGTAGGGTTTTTATACCTCTGACTTGTTGTCTAAGATTTTCTTGTGGGATTAATGCTTAGTCCTTGTTCCGGCTTGATTAGATTTAGTGGATAGCCTAGGTTCAGATTGTTGAAGCTACCTGTGTGGGACTGTTAGGTAGGTCCCACTTGTTAGAGGAAAAATTATTACATGGATAACACCTCAAGAGATCTCTTTCTCTCTCCCGAATCTCTTGAGTGTCATTCATCTCGAATGGATAGTAGATGGTGGGGTATTTATACCCTTGCTTTGTACTTATGATTTCTTTGTGGGACAAATAGGATTGCTCCGGAATTCGGCAGCGACCTTTTCTGGCTGGTGGACCCTCCCATTATTTCTTGTCTTTTCTTTCCCTTTCTTATGATTTATTACAAATAATTGTTGTTTATTCTTAATTATTCAATTGTTGTCCTTGAGATTTTTCAAGGGTAAACATGCTCCCATACCCGTTATTGTCGGAACCGAGAGGGTCGGGTCCTATTTTCAAGCTTTATGCGATATCGAGGGTGTCAGGTCCTATTTTAATGTTTTGTCCCGCCGGACTCGTTTTCAGCGGTACCGAGGGTGTCAGATCTCTTTTTCATGTTTTGTGCTTTGGGACCAATATTTTAGCAGTACTGTCAGACCCGTTTTCGTCAGGACTGAGCACGTCGAGTCCTGTTTTCATGTTTTGTGCTCCAGGACTCATTTTCGGCTATACCGAGGGCGTCCGGTCTCATTTTCATATCTTTCTCTCCCATACTCGTTTTTAGCGGGACCGAGGGCGTCGGGTCCCATTTTAATGTTTTGCGTCGTCGGACTCATTTTCGACAGGACCGAGCTCGTCGGGTCCCGATTTCATGTTTTGCGCCCTAAGAGTCATTTTCGACGGTACCGAGGGCATTGGGTCCCTGTTTACCCTTGAAAAATTTCAAGGATGAGTAAATGAATAAATGAAAATAAATTGATGATTAATGACAAATCATAAGAAGAGGGAAGGAGAGAAAGCAATGAAAAGATGGCCCACTGATCAGAAGAGGTCGTCGCTTAACCCCGAATGAATTCATTAGTCCCACAATGGAATGTTTGGGCATGAAGTGAAGAGTATAAATACCCCACCACCTCCTACTCATTCGAGGTGGGTGACCCTCGGGAGATTTGGGAGAGAAAATCTCCTGATGGGTCAGCCATTTGATTACATTTTCTCTGACAAGTGGGACCCACCTGGCAGTCCCTTGTAGATGAATCTAACAACATAGCCTATCTGATGAGTCACCCATGTGACCATTTTTCACTGACAGGTGGACCCCACACCTCAGTGACCTGCTATAGGGACCAGAGTTGAACCCTAGAAATCTGCCTTTGGAGCTAACCCTAGAAAGGAGCTGAAGCAGTATAATCCCTATGCTACATGAAATGATGTCAATGCCAAGCTAGCATTTTGATGCAACTAGTTATAAGAAATTCCAAATGTGATTTTGCTTTCAAGGCTGACCTGGTGCCAAAGCTGCGAGCAACCACCTAACCATGCTTTGATTTGTGTCAATTACTGATAAGTAGTCAGTTCTTTGACCAAGTCACCCTCATGTTAAGGGATTGAAAGTCAATTTCACAAGACTGATCAAAGTGCCAAAGTCGGGAGCAACCACCGATCAAGTCTAGATTTGCATTAATTGGCGATAAGTAGTCGCATTTGATCAAATCAAGCCCTAATGAATATCAATATAAGTCTAATTGGTATTTAGTTAGGGTGGTTTCTGCAAGAGGGAGATAATTGGCAGAGACACGGAGCTATAATTGAGATCAGGGATTAATTCATAAGGAATAATAGGGTTTTATGGATAAAAGAATTTTTAATTCAGAGAAGCAAGGGCAAAAATGGAATTAAAGATTACAGGGATGATCATCATGATTTTAGGGATTTTTGGTGAAATTTTCATAATTTTTGGATAAGTGGAGCTATTAAAATAAATTCAGGGAAAATAAAGGCAGAATAAATGGATTAATCAAAGGCTGAGATTCAATCAAGGGTTCATCTGGGTGCAACTTGGGGACAGAGACACATCTGGGTGCAAACTGGGGATCCCAAACATATACACGCAGAATCAGAGGGAGAGAGAGTGTGACACGTGTCAGTATCTCACTGGGCCACCTCATGCCACGTGTCAGCACCCCATTGGTCCACCTCAGCCATGTGGGCCCCACCACCATACTGACCTGACATGTGGGCCCCACCAACATGCCACGTGGCAAGCTCTGACAGGTCCACCTCACCCTTCACATGCCACATGGCAGCCTTGTAGCAATACACCTCACTCCCCATGTGCCACATGGCAGCATAGTAATGACACACCTCAGCAGACTACACCACACCTATTGACACATGGCTACATGCTATTGGTCCAACTAGGCGGCATAGGTCCCACAGGTGACACATGGCACTACACTACTGTGCGACCCTTTTTCGCGCGCTCCGCACCGCCGCTGGGCGATGGGTTGCGGAAGAAGGACACGGAGATCCCTCCCGAGCGTGCATCTGCGGGTGTCGGCCGATTCTCGCCGTTTAGAGATATTTGGATGCACATTCGGGGGGTTTTTAGTGATTGTGAGTTCTTGTAGATTCCGGTGGGCGCAAGCCCCCACCGTTAATTACCCTGGGCTACGAACCTCGAGGCACCTCTGGATCTTTGAAAGAGAGAAGCAAATAGTATAGTTAAAAGATGGTCAAGTAGTCGTCTAAGTTTATAAAAAAGGGATCTACGGAAGATGAACCTACAAGCGAGACCGGTTCATCTATGGAAGACAAACCTACAAACAGACGGTTTTGTCCTATGGGGGACGAACCTACAAACGGATCGGTTCGATCCATGCCACCTCGAGATGTAACCTTACCGACGGACCGTGCTAATCTCTTCATGGGGCTTGAGGTGAGTCTACATACGACCGACTCGACCTCCGTTGATCTAGAAGATAAACCTACAAACAGACCGGTTCAATCTTAACTAGTCAACAACCAATCACACAAAATACAACTCGAAGCACTGAGCCGGTTGATCTTGAGGTTGGTGAATCAGGAGAAGGGTGGATATGGCCCACGTATTTCTTCTCACCGATCTTCTAGATCATGAATTCGTAGCACTAAGCCGATTCATAAACCTAGGAAACACAATTGCACACAATATTAAACCTGAAGCGCTGGGCCAGTTCAACATTGAGGCATGTGTTAGTGAAGGAACCTACCTACAGAACGGTTCACATTCACTGTTTTGTGGATGAATCTACCAACGTGACCGATTCAATCTCACAGTCTCGGGAAATGAGCCAAAAGACAAACTCATCGACGGACGAGTTCAGTCTTGCCAGCTCAAATGGTCATGAATTACTTGTTCATGACACCGAGTCATTAAGATGTCACTTCGCTCGGACATCGTAATGTTCTTCTTCTTCAAAGTCGACATGTCTCTCCATGCCGATGTCGTAGCCTTGGTCATTCTTCGCCGAGCGTCGAGATGTTCTTGTCTCAACTAATCATTCTACGTGTTACATTACTTGTGTAAAGTTACTATGTTGCCCTACACCCCTTGTGTGAGCGTATTCAATCATGAGTTACTTGCTCATGGTAACGAGTCATTAAGATGTCACCTATCTAGGACATCATAATGTTCTTCTTCTTCAGAGTCGACATATACCTCCATATTAGTATCGTAGCTCTGGTTATTCTTCAACGAGCGTCAAGATGTTCTTGTCTCGACATATTCACTCATGTTGCTATCAAAGCCTTATTCATCTCACGTCAAGATGTTCCTGTCTCAACGCATCTTTTCGTGTTGTCATTGCAACCTTATTTATCCTCTATCAAGATGTTCTCGTCTTGACTAATCGTTCTAAATGTTATATCATGTGTGCAAATATTCTTATGTGGCTCTACACTCCTTATGTGAGCATATTTATTCATTTCTAAAATGCACAAAGTCTATTATATAATATCTTCCATTATTATTTTATATTATAAAGATGCATTTATTTATTATTATTATTACTATTATTATTATTATTATTACAATTATTATATTACTATTATTATTATATTTTTTTATTATTTTTATTTCTTAAACCCTATTTGTCTATGTAGAAAATTATTTACAAAAATAGGAAGAGGGGTAGCTATTAATATTTTGGGATTTTTATAATGGCTAAAATAGTAGAATTTTATTTTTATTATTTCTAAACTCTATTTATTTTGTAGAAAATCACTTACAAAAATAATAGAAAATAAGATGGCTTATGTTTTTATTTATATTTTCAAAATGCTTATAATAGCTAAAGTAATAGAATTTTGTTATTATATTCTATTATGTTGTAATACTATTCATTATGTAATAATTATTTACAAAATTAAAAGATGGTTAGCTATACTATTTTACTATTATTATATTTTTATTATTATTATTTATTATATTTTTTTTTTTATATTTATTATTATTTTTTATTATTATTATTTTTAATATCTATAATAGCTAAAAGAAATCATTACTAGTATTTTATCTTATTTATTATATTATTTATTATATCTATTTCTATTATTCCTATTTATTACCTATAGAAAAGTATAAGATTTTTATTACTAGTCATAAGAGATGAAATTCATTATGTTTTTATTACAACTATTATTTTATTACATTTTATTCATCAAAAGTATTTTTATTGTATATTTGTATAGAAATAACAAAAGAAATACAATTCATATTATAAAACTATATTATCATTCTTTATTATAAAAGAAAATGTATTTTACTATTTATTACCATGGTATTATATTTTTGTATTCTTTGTGCTATTTATTTATTATTGTATTTTTACAGAAAATATCAATATAATATCTATTATTATTATATTTTTATTTATCAAAGAATATAGCTAATCTCACTATTTATTATAGTATATTACTATCATCATTATTATTTCATAGAAAATCACTTGAAAAATCACTAAAATATATCTAGTTATTATTTATGATTTTTATTTGTATTTTTGGAATTTTTATAGTATTTAAAATGACAAGTCAAAGCTAAGTCAAACATATCAATATATGTGATGTATTTTGCTTTTAAATTGTTTTATCATGATTATATTTTTAAAACTGGAATATTATTGTATAGAAAAATAGTATGAAAAATAAGAAAATTTTAGAAACAAATTCGAGTCAATTTGGAGTTCAGGAGCATTTTCAAATCATTCATTTATTCTATATTATTACTATTCTGTTATTATTTAATTAATGGGCCTAATCTGGGCCGCCAGATTTGTATTAAGATCAGCGCCTATCTTTTATTTAACTTTGTTCTTATTTGGGCCGCCAGATTAGATTAAGATTTGCACTGCATGGATCGACGGCCCAGATCAATTCATGCTTTAATTTCCTAAACGTTCAATAGCTCAGATCCCTTGGATTCGTCCCAATATTCGTGCGTCTCTTTGAGATTCGTATAGGAAACATCCCCTTCTGTCTCTCTCTCCCGTGCTTTGAGATGCGCACTGGATGAACGATTTTGATGTTCCGGCGACCTGATCGGAGATCGGCCATTACCCACGGCATCGCCTTGGCATGGGAAGCTAGTCTGTGCCTTCGGATCATACATCGGTGCGGTAGATCATCGGCGTCGCCATGATCAATGGACTGACTTGTACCGTTTTGGTACCGAATCCATTTCCAGTTGAATTACGCCAATTCCAGATCAATCTTTAGCGTTTCATGATTTGTTTATGCAATTCTAAACCTCAATTAACATCTTTGATGATTTACTTGTTGTAATTACCTTTATTCTTTCTTGATTCACCAAAGATGCTGATTCATGGTTGATACCGATCGGCGATTCAATATTATATCCTGTATTTCCAGTCAATTGCCAAGAATTGCTTAATCTTATTGATATGAAACTCATCGCCTATGTAATGCATCACAATTGAAGCATATAGCTTGATCAATTGGGGTGTTTTCGAGTGTTTTGCATTACTGGTTCTGAGTTCCAGCGATTAGTTCCAGAATTTCCATCAATTACTCGATTGAAAAGTTGAATTCTTGGAACAATTGCTTGGAAATACAGTGACTAAGAGGTCAGTGACCTTCGATTAGTCTATCTTCCTTGATTAGTGCTAGGAGATTATATAATCTTCGACTAGCTCTTCTGGCAAACCAATTCGAACTCTTGATCACTTGATTAATCAAGATAAAGGCAAGAAAATGAATCAAAGAAGATCCAAATGGTAAGGCGACAGCACAAAGGAAAGATTCAATCAAGAAAATTGAGAAATTCAATTGAATTGAAAAGGAAATTTGCGAAAATGCAAGTAACAGTATTAAAATTCTGAAATTACTCAAGATTAAGTACAATTACAACTCAAACTTCCTATGTACAATGAATACACTCACCTTTCCTTCTTCTCTGTAGCTCTGAGCTCTTAGATTGCTTGTTAATGGTGGAAGGGAGTGTGTATACCGAGCTCTCAACACTTGTTGAGTTCAATCGGTTGGTGAAGCTTCTAATTTGCTCTCTTCTCGATAGTTTCTTGAAGGGCTATGGGTCTCTCCTCTTTTTTGTGAATCAATTCTGAGGGTTTATATAAGCTAGGGGTATGTGTATTGCTAAATGGTGATTGGTTGAGTAATTAGTGTTTGGATTACGGTTTAAACTCAATCTCAACCCTTGGTTCAATCTAAATCGGTGGCTAAGATGCATTTGTGTTTTCTAATTACTCAATTGAGTCAATCTTTAGCAGATTAAGCCGTTTTGAGTTAGTTGCATATACTCTCTTATTTACCCCTTTGCCACTATTCGGCCTTCATATCCTTGCAAGCCTTTCGCTCTTTCTAGAACTTTCCAAGCCTTACACTATGCCTATATAAGCGCTAGCATGCCCCTTAGCTCCATTTTACGAATTGATCTCAATTCGCATCTTCTTCTCCATTACAAGCTATAATCAAGTCTCAAGCTTTCGGTCCAATTCCTTGCTTGTTTCTTCGTTTCAAAGCTTCATCATCATCAACTCGGTGTCGAGCAACTCCTCGTGCTCTCACTTAGTCGATTTGCAAGCTCCATCACAGTGTTTGATCAACTCACTTCTAGGCCGAGTTGTGAATTGGTGCAACTCCTACATCCAGCATTCAACTCCTCTCAATTGTCACTCTAACACCATCGCCTGAGGTCCTAGAAGCTCTCCCAGCCCTTAATTGCAAGTTTCAAGCTTCAATTGGCAAGTTCAAAGTTTTGACCCGAGGTGTTGCTTCTTGCCATTTCTCTCTTTATATTGCATCATTCTGAAATCTAAATCCATACACCTTCTCTCCTTTGTACTAGATAGCCAGGGCCAAGAGCAATTGATCTGAAGTTGATCCCTTTGTGTGATCTCCATTGATGGCGCCATTAAACTCTTCTGTTATCGCGAGGAAGAAGAAGAGAAGGAGAGAGAAGAAGGAGGGAGCGGGCCCTTCAGCGCCTGCGCCTGGCGCGCATGAGCCGAGGCGGAGAAGAAAGAAGGTGCAGCGTGCGCCAGGTGCATACTTCTTTTTATTTCAAATTTAAATCTCTGCAGATGTTTCCATATAGAACTGGTTTGTAGTTTGCTTATGCACCATAGGTTCATAGATCTGACAATGGGCCCCATCTGTAGGATTACTGAGTCTAGGCGCATAGTAATGGGTTAATGATTGATTAGTGCATGATTTGGGTTAATTGATATGATATGGCATGTTATGATTGGCCCATTAGTTTAATCATCTTCATTTATCTCTGATTATCCATTAACCAATGCTGAGGTGGCCTTATAGTATGGTGCCATGTGGCACAGGGCTGGTGAAGTGGCCTCCTCTGGCTGTGCCATGTGGCATGGGGTTGGGTGAAGTGGCCTGTTGTGTGGTGCCATGTGGCAATAGAGTGATGAGGTGGCCCACTTTGGTACATGCATGCCACGTGGCACTAAGGTGGGGCCCGCTGTCGGTGACTCATACCAGGGGGTGGGGCCCACTTCTGCGACATGGCCCGATGAGAGGCGCCACGTGGCACACCCTCTCTCTCTTCGATTATTTTATGCCTCCTGTGTTTATTGCACCCAGTTTGTACCCAGAGCTGCTATCATCCCCAACTTGTACCCAGATCTGCTCTGATCAAATCTCAGCCTTTGATTAATCCATTTATTCTGCCTTTATTTTCCCTGAATTTATTCTGATAGCTCCACTTATCCAAAAATCATGAAAATTTCACCAAAAATCCCTAAATTCATGATGATCATCCCTGTAATTTTTAATTCCATTTTTGCCCCTGCCTCTCTGAATTAAAAATTCTTTTATCCATAAAATCCTATTATTCTCTCTGAGTTAATCCCTGATCTCACTTGTAGCTCAATGTCTCTGCCAATTATCTCTCTCTTGCAGAAACCACCCTAACTAAATACCAATTAGACTTATATTGATATTCATTAGGGCTTGATTTGATCAAATGCTGACTACTTATCAGCAATTAATACAAATCTAGACTTGATCAGGTGGTTGCTCCCAGCTTTGGCACCTGATCAGTCTTGTGAAATTGACTTTCAATCCCTTAACATGAGGTTGACTTGGTCAAATAACCGACTACTTATCGATAATTGACACAAATCAAAGCATGGTTAGGTGGTTGCTTGCTCGTGACTTTGGCACCGGTCGGCCTTGAAAGCAAAATCACATTTGGAATTTCTCATGATTAGTTGCATCAAAATGCTAGCTTGGCATTGACATCATTTCATGTAGCATAGGGATTATCTTGCTTCACTCCTTTCTAGGGTTAGCTCCAAAGGCGATTTCTAGGGTTCAATTCGACTCTTTTCAATAGGTCACCGAGGTGTGGGGTCCACTTGTCGGTGAAAATGGTCACATAGTGACTCATCGATAGGCTATGTTAGATTCATCTACAAGGGACCGCCAGGTGGGTCCTACTTGTCGATAAAATGTAATCAAATGGTGACCCATCAAGAGATTTTCTCTCTCCTAAATCTCCCGAGGTCGGCCACCTCGAATGAGTAGGAGGTGGTGGGGTATTTATATCCTCGTCTTTCACCATATTATTTCATTGTGGGATTAATGCTTAACCTCTCGTTAGGGTTGGTTAGCTTTCTTAACAAAAATAGGCTAGGTCCATGTCATTGGAGCCCTCATAAGGGAGCGCCATGTGGGTCCCACTTGTCGAAAAAAGATAAAATCACATGGTGACACCCAAGAGGTCTCCTCTCTCCCTCGATCTTCTTGGGTGTCACTCATGTGCTTTGAGTGGATAGAGAATAGCGGGGTATTTATACCCTTTACTTCATGCCCGACATTCCGTTGTGGGACTAATGGATTTGTTCCGGGATTATGCGACGACCTTTCGATCGGTGGGCCGCCTTTCTGCTTTGCTCCTCTCTTCTTCCCCTTTCTTATGATTTATTATCAATTTATTTTATTTATTTATCTATTCATCCTTGAAATTTTTCAAGGGTAAACAAAGAGCCACCCACCAAGACGAGTCTTGAACGCTCGAAAGGCTTGTCTTGGTGCATTATTCCTTATTATTCATCACTTCATTTCTCATGACGTCTTCTCTTCTTCGGGTATTGTAGTTTTATCTCATGACGCCATTCCGCGTCGCCCCTTGAGTCATTATCATTCTTTCTACGAGGATCCTAGCGATTGGACTCCTCTCATCTCAGCCATCCGAGCGACTCCTGTCTACCCGCGAGGCGGCGGTTTATTCTTCAGGGATGATCAGCCTCATGATATCATGCCCCTTCAGCCCTTAGGCGTCGCTTCTACAGCTCCTTTGACGCATCTCCTGGGCAAGGAGATTATCGACGGGGAGGCTCACAGGTGGACTACTGCTCCCTTCATCACTCCCTTAGAGTGCCATGGATATCAGCTAGAGTGGACCCGGTACGTGCTCATGCGGGAGGGGACTCTGCTCAGGCGAGCCGGGATATATGACTCGGTTTTCTTGTCGATGTTTCATTATCATATCGACACACCCTGGCTACGGGCCTTTTGTGAGAGGTGGAACTATTCCACCAACACTCTATTCATCGACGATCGGGAGCTGACTCCGACCCTCCTAGAGATACGACGGTTGGCCGGCCGCCGATCTTCGACCATTTTTATGATGAGTTCATGGTCTCACCCGCCGACTCGGGGGACTTCACTCGATTCCCGCCTTCTTTGCATAGGATTTATGAGATTTATCATCATCTACGGAGGGGGCATCCCGGAGTTCCGTTCAGACATTGGATCGCCTATTTCACCGATCGGGTCCACACTCGCCCTACGGGTTTGGCTTCTACCAGAGATCCATTTGGTACAGGTCGGCTCGAGATCCATCACGACGGCCCTATCCCATCTCAGGATACCCTGTGTTCACATGATGTGGATCGGGAGACTTATTTGACAGCTTTCATCTCTTGGTGGATTTGCTATTTCTTATTGCCTAGCTCCCCCGCATACACCATTCGACCTTCGGTGTTCATTATGGCGAGCCCGATCGCGCGTGGCGACAGGATTTCTTTGGGCGTGCCTGTACTGGCCAACATTTATAGGTGCCTCCGCGGTCGACTTCATCTCGTAGTCCTTCACGGTGCCGGGGGCGATCCCGTGGCATCGATTAGCGGATGGCTCCATTTACACCGTCGGCTCATATGATCCCGGCATGGCGGTCACGCTACGAGATCGTCTACCCTTATTGAGTGACTTGGGCGGGGTGCGGCCCGGCTTCATTGACTCGGAGGCTGCCGGTATAGATTCTTCGAGTCGAGACCATCTACGCTTCTCCGAGACGGATCGGTGGCCGTGGGACATCTAGGGTTCTTGACGGGATGGTGATTGACGAGCGAGTTCCCTCTTCGACTCTTCTAGCATTCGAGCCGGGCCTATTGATTTGGAGTACACGATCGGTATTCGTCGGGGCTTTCTTCCTCTCGGATTGGGCGATTATATGTTCATCGAGCCCTATTCGCCACATAGATGTGCACGTCGGTTCGGCTTGGATCGGGATATTCCGGCGCCTCTTCTCATACTATATCATTGGCGGGCGATTTGGAGGGTATCGGATGGTGCTACACTCACCTCTTCCGACTAGGCACGGGCACTCGCTATCGGATGGTATCCACCTCTAGGACTTCCACCTTCACGAGGCGTTATCGGCGGTGGTATTATGAGACCATTCGCTCTTATCGGTCATATACCCCTCGGTGGTCGTCCGGAGTACATGTCCGCGAGATGGCCGGCCTCTATTAGATGGCACCGTTTCGCGTGATCGCGACCCTTTCCGGCCATCGTCGCGGGCTGTCGACTTTCGGGGTTTAGACAGTAGGTTTTCTCACGCTCTATTAGGACCATTCTTACGGTACACTTCATCATTCCTTTAGGTTATTTCTTTTTGATAAGCTTTATCTCATTTCGACCAATTCTTCTTTGATTCGAGAGTGGCGGCTTATGAGTATGACCACGCGGAGCCCTGGTTCTCGGTCCCTCGTCCACGAGTAGTTGGCGTTCATTCTCCGCCACATGTCGAGCCACCGGTTCCAGCTACCATGGGGAGAGATCGAGACGGCGCCTCTCAGCCGTCTTCTCCATCTTCTTTTCCTTCTCCCACTCCGGGTGATTTTCTTTACTGACTCGCCTATCCTTATTCGGGCGCACTTCATTTACATCTCTGATTAGGGTTTATTTTTCAGCTCATGGGACATCTCTGTGGAGGCTACCCGAGAACGATATCATAGCGATTTATCGGCGCTGCGAGCACCGTTTATTCCGGGGTTTTGCACCGACCTTGCCGTCGCGAGTTCGTGTGCTTCATTTAATACCTAGTTGCCAGCATGCACTAGTATTTTCATTCTTACATGTAGATTTTACAGACCCTGAGGCCGATGACATGGCGTCTCCTCATCGCTCGGAGTCTTTCTTTTATGACGGTCCTGCTTCACCGTCGATTTTATTGGTGCCTACGGGGATGGTGACTCGTTCGATGTGGTTTTGGGGCCGGTGCTCACTCTTGCACGACCGAGAGGAGGCTTCTTTAGAGCGGGGAGTCCATTGGGCCGTCGTGCCGCGAGCGACGAGCCATTATTGATTGAGGAGGGCCATCTCATGCTTCTTCATCTCCCGACGGCGACCTCTCATGGCCACGAGATGGCGAGTCTCGGCGAGCGGGTTGCGGTCGATTACGACTCGAGTTGGATGAGAGTTGGGCGGTGGAGCGGCCTATTCCACGACCCGAGAGACGGGGTTCCGGCTAGCGAGGGTCTCGCCGAGCCTCATGCTTCTCCCGGTACCTTATATTTCCTTTATCATTTGCCGTATTTTACTTTTCATGTACTTATGCTTCTTCATTTTATTTTGTAGCGGGTCAGTACACTGCGGGTCCTCCGAGGCGGCCGACATCCCTATTCCGACTCGGTCCCTTTGTCTCGGGCGACGAGGCGATAGGTTAGATCTTTTCTTCCTTCTATTTCTTCTTTGGTTATAACAATTCGTCTAACCCATTTATTTTACTTGTAGATGTTTCATCGAGGGATGTGCGGCTCGCCTTGGCCGCGGCCGGCGGATGCACTCGGGATACCTTCTTCGGAGGCTATCCGCTAGATCTCGAGATCTTGGACTCTCTCGCCCGGTGGTTTCTCTTTTGGTGGTATGGGGCGATGCGGGATACCATCGCGCCGGCTCTACTCATTGCACCTCGTCTCGAGAGCACTTTCATTTCTAGGAGGTGTGAGGAGGCTGCTCGGGGCTTATCGGGATGCGAGCTCTCTCGTATATCGGCACGAGTTGGAGATCCATGAGCTGCGCGAGCATTTGGAGGCGCTCGACTCCATTATCTTCGGCGGCTCTCTTCTTGTGCCACTCTCGCTCTATGGGAGTCGGTGGTGGGCCGCTCGGCGCTCGTGCGGGAGTTAGAGGACCACAGATCATCAGTGGAGGGCTTCTCTCGACACCTGGCGGGACGTCTCCCGGAGTTGCAGATTCACATGAGTGCTCGGGATAGTGCCTTCACTCAGTTTCTGGACTTCGAGGCAGCTTCGGAGGAGGATAGGCACTCCCTCCATACTTATTTAGAGACTATTAGCACTGTGTTATTGGAGTTGGAGTCCCGCTTTCTGGGCCCATAGACTGCACTTTTCATTTCTTCTTTTCTTCTTTTCTTTTGTTATACTTGATATAGGATGTTTTGACATTTATCATTTTGATCTCTTGTTGTGGATGATGCTTGCTTCTATTATTATCCTTTCGTCGCTTCCTCTGCAGTAGCGCGAAAGTATTCTATTGATTTCATCTTTGTGCACCTCCAATCTTATTTGCAAAAGCGCCTATTACAAGCCGCTTTGCGGCGTCTAAAATAAAAGGAAAATCTTACAACATCCTATTACATTGATTCTATACATCATTTCTCTTTATTTATAGCAATACAAACTCAAGTAGCGTGGTATTTTACGGATCTAGAACTGTCTGTATTGACCTCTAGGCGGTACGAGAATAAACCCGTTTATCCCTTTATTACTTGATGATGGATAAACTTACCAGTATCAATTGGATTATGGATGCAATTGATAACACCATTTTGTGGACGCTCCTTATATATTTAATTGACTTTTATTTGTGGAAGCTCACCCACTCTCCCCTCATTTGTGCACCGTTGCGTGCGGAAGTGGAAACTCACATTCACTCATCTCCACTCAATTTGTTTTGTGGGGGTACTACCCTCAAACATCCATCACGCATCCCTGCGAGACAGGCTTTCATCGGGTAGGTCCGCTCTCCATGACCTGAGTCACTTCTTTAAGCGAATTACTTTATTTGACACTGAATGTCGGGCAAAAGCATAAACCCTTAGTCGACCCCTCCATGATCTATTTCGGGATTAGAAACGGATCACCTCCTTGGGCGTGTGGTACTTTTGCGGATGAATGTACCCAACCTGGTTTTTTATATTTTAGCTACCCTCAAACATCCATCACGCATCCTGCGAGACAGGGCTTTCATCGGGTAGGTTTGCTCTCCATGACCTGAGTCACTTCTTTAAGCGAGCCGCTTTGTTTAACATGAAATGTCGGGTACAAGCGTAAACCCTTGGTCTGACCCCTCCATGATGTGTCGTGGGATTATGACACACCATTTCTTCGGGCGTGTGGTGCTTTTACGGATGAATGCACCCAACCTGGCTTTGTATAACACTCATGGTGTCGGGGACAAAGGTGGCAACCCCTTATTGAAAAGATTTTATTATTTTTTTTATTATCATTCATTTTTTTATGAGTAGGAAAATAGGTTTTTATTGTTTTACATATATATCCTTTTATTTCATTAGAAGAGAGCAGATTTTTGTTATTAGTGATACACGTTACTAATAGTACGAGAGTTATTTATTTATATGCCCTCGGAAGCGACTATATACTAGCCACCAATTTGCTCGACCTATCCCTTGGCTTGCGCCGCGGCGACCAATATGAGCAACTTTCGTCATTGGGCAACAGATAGTTTGAGGGACAAACTGCAAACCCTGCCCATTTTTGTGTTTATTCTGTATCAAATGGACAAACCCAGTGGTATTTGTATTATGAGCCCAAACACCAAAGCTCTCGCCTTACGTTCTCGCGTGGTTTTGGCGTTGTATTCCCTTATTCTATTTTTTATTTTGTTATAGGGCTAAATGTGTTTGTGTGGTTTTGGATTTTTGGATGCATTCTATTTACAGATGCACAAGTAGGGTTTTGGGGTTTTTATGCAAAAGTGGAGGTTAGACATGGGTTTGTGTTTCGTGCGCGTGCGTGTAAACGAACACTTATTCCCTCCTTATTTATTTACAATAGATACTATTCGATCGGCCCCGTTCCGGGCTATGTGTAGTATTTCTTCAGATATCGCCCATTAATCGGTGGCATGGGCCTTTCACCTTCATGGTCTATGAGTTGGTATGCGCCGCCTCCGTATACCTTCTCAATTACATATGGCCCTTCCCAATTCGGAGAGAACTTTGGGCCGATGTGCTCGCCAATGATCGGCCTCTTAAGGACAAGAACAAGCTCCCTTGTTGGAATGCCCCGACTCGCGCCATTTTATCATATGCCCTTGCCATTTTTGCCTGATATATTTCGAGGTTCTGCTGGGCTATCAGTCTTTTCTCGTCCATGGCATCCAACTCGTCTAATCTGAGTTGTTGGCATTCATCCATGGTCATGTCATTTTGCATAGCCACCCGCATTGACGGTAATTCCACCTCGAGAGGGAGAACGGCTTCAACCCCAAAAGCCAGAGAATACGGGGTAGCTTGCGTAGGCGTTCGGTACGTGGTCCGATAAGCCCATAATGCCTCCTGTAGACGATTATCTCAGTCTCGTTGATTGCCGTCCACGGTCTTTTTCATAATATTGATTAGGGTTTTGTTAAAGGCTTCGGCCAGGCCGTTGGCTCTCGGGTTATAAATGGACGAGAATCTCCAATCAATATTAAATTGCTCCGCCAGGGCATAGACTTTGGAGCTCTTAAAGGCCGTCCCGTTATCGGATATTATCCGTCGTGGGGTACCGAATCGGTAAAGGATGTGTGTCTTGAAGAATTTAACCACATCGGATGCTTTAACTTCTTTGAGTGGGATGGCTTCAGCCCATTTTGTAAAATAATCCGTCGCCGCCAGGATAAACCGGTGACCTCTCGACGTAGGAGGGTCTATGGGCCCCACTATATCTGTGCCCCACATATTAAATGGCCAGGATGCTACTGTGGGGTGCAATGGGTTTGGCGCTTGATGTATAAAAGGGCCATGTATCTGGCACATGCGGCACTTCTTTGCGTGCTCTTCACAATCAGCCACTATCGTGGGCCAATAATATCCCATTCGCTTGATCTTTAACTTCATTTTTGGCCCAGACTGATGTGCTCCACATAGCCCGGAATGAACTTCTTTCATAACCTGCTTGGCTTCAGGCCCTGATACGCATCTTAACCACAACTGATCATAAGACCTACGGTATAGCGTATTGCCCACATACGCATACCGTAGTACCCGCTTTCTTATTTGATCGGCCATCCTTTTATCTTTGGGAAGGGTACCATGCGGAAATATTCGATGAACGGTTGTCTCCAATCATCGTCTTCTTCGGTTATCATTGTTTCTTGGCATTCTATCTTTTCTAGCCCAAAGATTTTCATTATTCACCTTATCTCGTTGTTTGACACAATGATAATGGCCTCCTATTGCGGACGATGATGTGGATTTCCGGCTCTGTTGGTTCACCCAGCTCCTTGGCGAGTTTGGCCAACGCATCTGCTTCACCATTCACGGCCCTCGTGACCTTCTCGATGGACACGTACGGGATTTTCTTCATTAATTCCATGGCCTTCTGGTGATATTGTATTAGCTCCGGCTTCAAGACCTTGTATTCACCAATTATTTGATTTATAATCAGTTGTGAATCCCCAAAGATGCGCACGAAGATTGATTTCCGGCTCCGAAAGTGATAGCTCTAGTCCCGATGAGAGTGCCTCATACTCGCTTCATTATTTGTGCATGGTTCGGTTAAAGCCGAGAGAATGTCGTATTATCCCGCCTTCCGGGTTACGAAGACTAGTCCCGCGCCGCCTCGCACGATTGGGACTCCCGGGCCCGCGATCGGCTTGATCGACGAGGCACCATCAAAGTACATCTCCCATATAGGACTTCCTTCTTCAACATGTAGAGTTTCCTCATCGGGAAAGTCACATTTTAATGGGGAGTCATCTTGGATCGGATGTGCGGCTAGGAAATCTGCTAGCGCCGGCCCCTTTATCGCCTTTTGCGGTGTATAGGTGATGTCGAACTCGGTAAGAATGATAGCCCACTTGGCCAGCCTCCCCGTTAGCATTGGCGAGTCATCGATATTTGAGAGGGTCCACCTTGGATATTAATATGATTTTGTGGGCTAGCATGTAATGCCTCAATTTCTTCACCGCGAAGATTAGGGCTAGGCAATGCTTCTCGATCGGTGAATACCCATGTTCTGCCCCTACCATCATGCGACTTAAGTAATATAGCGCATTTTGATTACCATCCTGGTTTTCTTGTGCCAATAGGGCTCCCAAGGATCCATCCAAGGCGGTTGTATATAGAATGAGTTCCTTCCCGGGTATGGGCGCCGCCAATACTGGAGGGTTGAGCAGATATGCCTTGATTTCTTCAAAGGCTCGCTGGCACTCGCCATCCCATTTAAACGGGATATTCTTCTTAGTCAGCCGGGTGAAGGGTTGGATTTTACCCGATAGGTTGGCTATAAACCGCCTAATGTACGCCAATTGTCCTTGCAAAGATCGCAATTGTTTTAAATTCTTCGGCGGGGATAGTTCAGTTATTGCTTTGATCTTGCCTGGGTCTATCTCAATTCCCCTATGGCGTACTACAAACCCCAGAAATTTACCGGATGATACCATGAATGCGCATTTCAACGGGTTTAATTTGAGCGCATGTTCTCTCAGGCGGTTGAAAACGACCTCAAGATATTGGAGGTGTTCTTCATATGACATGGCCTTGATGACTAGGTCGTCCACATAACATTCTACTATCTTGTGGATCAGATCGTCGAATATTTTCGTCATCGCCCGTTGGTAGGTGGCACCTGCATTTTTCACCCAAACGGCATGACTTTGTAACAATATATGCCAATCGGCGTGCGGAATGCCGTGTGCCTTTCATCTTCTGGCGCCATTTTGATTTGATTATAGCCCGCATAACCGTCCATGAAGGAGAAGACTTCATAAGAGGATGTATGGTCAATTATGATTTCGGTCACTGGGAGCGGGAAATCATCTTTAGGGCACGCCTTGTTTAAGTCCCGAAAGTCCACACAAATGCGGATTTGCCCATTTTTCTTCTTAACCGGGACAATGCTAGCCACCCATTCTGGCGTCTCTTCTTCCCGTATGAAGCCGGCGTCGATGAGTTTCTTTGTCTCTTCCACGACCTTCTCTTCGAGCTCTATTCTCATCCGCCTCGGCGCTTGTTTAATCGGTTTGAAGGTTGGATCAATTTTCAAGTAATGGACCGCCACGTTGGGATCTAATCCAGCATCTCTTTATAACTCCAAGCGAAGCGATCCATATAGCTTCTAAGGAATGTCTTCAACCCGTCGCCCACCTCTTCCCAAGGGACGCGCTTATGAAGGTTGGTCGTGGGTCTTCTTCTCGTCCCCGCATTAATTTCACTAACTCATCGACCGTGTTAGGTTCCTTTTCTAGTCGCTTCAAAGCATTTTTCAGACCGGGTATTGTCCTCTTCTCGTTTCATTATCCGCATCTCAACGTAAGTCATGCAACAAATTTTCTTCCATACGGTACTCGTTGAGAGACCCTTCAAAACATGCTGGCGTCATCGCAGTTATACCCTAATCCCCGGGTGTATTTTATCTTACCGTCCAGGCCCAGGACCTTATTCTGGCCGCCATTCCAGAGTTCATCAAAGCGCTTGGCCTCGGCCTTGGATATGTCTCTCAGACATTTTGCCCTTTTCGCCAATTTATATAGCTCCTTTCCAAAGGGATGAGATGCAGCGTCACCGCTCGTTGCATTCTCTGATTCTTGTTCTATCACCCATTTCTTCCAAGTGTTGTGATCAGGTTTCTTCAGAGACTGGGTTGAATCGCTCTGATAGAAAATTATAGCCTTGTGGATGATAGTTCTCCCTTTGATGCGCTCTACCTTTGCCGGCACAACAAAGGTCTTTAGGGTTTGTATGTGGTTCACTTCCCTTGGCATGAGGTCTTTAAAATGCCTTTCGGGAACCACAGTAATCTCTAGCGCTGCCATCTCTTCTTCTATCTCAATGTTCATGACTGAGTTGGAGCGGTAGATTTCTTTGATCGGCTTACGTCTCGCAACCTTAGGTTTACTAGGTACGGGAGTGTGCGAGATCGTATAAGCCACCCCTTTGCCCTTGTTATTCAAGTTATGCGGAGCTGGGTCTTGTTGAAAGCTCTTCGGGAGTTGGATCGTCCCGTTTCTATGCCCTTCTTCTATGAGGTCTTTGAATACCCAGCATTCTTCAATAGTGTGGCCCAGTATGCGATGATAAGGGCAGAATTCGCCTTCGCGGCTCTTTCTATGTCTGCGGGTCTTTTACAGACGGGAAGTGTTAACCCACTCTTTAAGGCCTGCTCAAATATCCGAGCTGTTTTATTTTTCAGGAAAGAGTATGGTTTACTCTTCTTGACCTTGAGGGTTTGCATGACGGTCGGTTGCTTAGCTTTCGTTTCTTCCCCCTTTGATTCATCTACTATGACAATTACCCGTTTGCCGCTATCGGGTGCTTGCCTTTCGGGGTTCCCGGAACGGGGTTCGCTCGTCACCTCCTTGAGTAGCTCGGAGTTATAGATCGCGGTTTGCAGGTTTTCAATCATTATCATGATTTCATTGTGTTGCACCTTGATATCCCGCATCACTTCCCATTGTTCGACACCTCTCTTCTATTATTTTCAACTTTGGTGCCTTATTTCGTCGATCGCATTCCGGACGCGACCTTCAAAATTTTCCCGCCATGAGCGTTCTTCATTTATAGACCTCGGCCCTAACCGGTTATCCCTTCCGCTACCGGGTCCCGTGTTGATCATATATGACTCCTCACTTTCATTGTCTGTCTCAGGCCCTTTATATGGCTTCTTGAGGATGTGATAGATGATCTCTTCGTCAGACTCTTCTTCCCAGGGTTGACGATCATGGCCAGATTCTTCTCCTGAGGTGATGTCGCCCGAGTCGTTGGAATCTTCGGAATCTTCTCCCGAAGTTGCCTCTATGATCTGAATTTGAGGGGTGTTGGCAGGCTTAAAATTGAAAATGACCTCCTCTTCAGAATCACTTGCATTGATTTCGCTCGGTTTTATTTGGGCTTTATACGCGACCACTGTTTAAAGCGGAAGGTTGCTTCTTCACGACTTTCTCCCGGGTCTTTGGGCTCGGCACCTCGGGGTTTGATATTAAATTTGACCTCTTCTTCTTCTCCGGACGAGGTATCAAATTTAGGGCCTTTGTTGAAGGGTTTCGACTGCTTTAGTTATAGGCGGCTTGGCGCCACGGCGGATTTAGGCGAAAAATATTGGGCGTCATTAAATTTAATCTCATGCACCCCGAATGGCTTGACATCTCCGTCAATTCTCTTTTGCTTACCATTCTCGATATATTTCGAGCACTGGTGCGAGTAGAGGTATGACCGATTCTTTGTGAAGCCACGGCGACCAAAGAACGCCCGATAAGAGGTTTCAGCGTCAATGACATAGAATTTAGTAGGCGCTCTTAGGCTTCCGCATTGCAGGTTCAGAGTTATAGCTCCCAGGGCCTTTTGGGAGTTTTGGTTGAAGCCATGAATAATCACCTTTTCATCAGATAGGTTCTTCACGTCTAAGGTGATGGTCTTCAGGGTTTTGAGCGGCATGATATTGATTGAAGACCCTGCGTCGACCAAGATGCGGCCAATCTTTTGCCCTCCGCAGTTTCCGGTAATGTACAACGGGCGATTGTGGTCGACGGTGCCTATTAGGAGGTCATCGTCTGTGAAATTTATACAGGCGGCCCGCTTGGCGGTGAATAGGGCTTCCTGCATATTTTGCTCGATGAAATATGACTTGTACTTCTCAGGATCTTGCAGGGCCCGGATTAGTACCTCCCTTAGGTCTTGTGACATCATCAATGCGTCGAATATGCTTAATAGCGCTGGAATCTTACGCAGATGTGCCAACACATTATATTCTTCGCCCGTCGACCGGGTCCTTTCTGGGTTCTTGCTTAGGCTCTCGCCTTTTCCTTTATTCGGGCCTTATCCTTTCCCTTATCGGAATCCTTGGGAGCTTGTCTCTCGGGTACGTAAGTCCCGGACCGAGCACGGCTTTGCACTCTTCATTCTTGGTCCCGAGGTGCTTGCTTCCCCTTCATCATTTGGGAAGAACATCTCCTCTAATGTTGGCATATCTTCGTCGTGAGAAGAATATACCATATTGCACGAAGCACCCTGCATCTCTTCGCTTTCTTCTTTATTTATTTCTTCATTTATATTTTCTTCCTTTTGACATAGGGTTAGCTTCTCCCGCCTCTTCTTTGGAGATGAAGTGTTGAAGGGTGATCACCTCGGGATCGCCCTGCTCGTATTCTTCAATTTTGTTCTTTTTGGACTTCTTCGTTTCTATGCTTCTTTCTTTTCTTAAGAACCTGGTCTTGGCTCGGTCCACCTTATAATATACCCTGGGTTTCGGCGGGACCACTGGCGTGATGTCGTCTTTCCATTTCATGCCAGGTTCTTTCTTAAGGGCTTTAAGCATTTTAATTGATTTCTTCGATAGGTGCGTAGTCCATTGTTCTTCGTGGTCTTCGCATGACTGGCCCGGGACTTTCTCTTCTTCGTGAGAGATTGTGTTGGCCTGCTCATGGGCTGATGGGCTTTGCAAGAACCCTTTAGGTAAAGTAATTTCACCGTTTTTATACGCCTTCTCGACCCAATCTTTGAAGACCCAGCAATCTTCAATTGAGTGCCCTATTATTCTGTGGTATGGGCAAAAGTTGGGTTCGTCTAATTTATCGGCATCTTCCGGGCGTTTACTGGCCAGCAGGGTTAGGCCGTTCTTCAGTGCCCCTCTGAAGATTTGGGCAACTTTATCTTTTCTGAAGGAGTACGGTTTAGATTTCTTTTGTTTAAGGGATTCAAAACTCCGTGAACTCCCTCCTGGGTTGGGCCTGGGTCCCTTATTGTAATTGTTGCCATTTGTGCCACTGCTACCGCCTTGGGTGTCCGCGTTGGCGACTATCTTATCTTTCAACGAGGTGAATGCCACTTTAGTCTCGGCTCGGGCCCCTCGTTGCGGCCTATTATTCATGAAGTTCGGCACGGTATGCGGTGACATCCTTTCCACATTGGATACCGATCTGAGCAAGTCTTTGAATGTGTTGACCTTTGTCACACCAAGAAGCATGCCCATCCACCCGTCAATGTTTTTCATGATTAGGTTGACGGCCTCGTCTTCAGTTAATGTGCGGTCGCATTTGATGCTGAGGTTCCGCCATCTATTGATAAAATCTGTCATTGACTCCCCTTTCTTGGGTTTAGTACTTGCCAAATCGGCTATATTTATCTTGTCAGACACCATGACAAATCGCGCCCTGAACGAATCTGCCATCTCGTCCCAGGTCCTGATGCTGTTGTTTTCTAATGAATAGTACCATTGGAAAGCGGTTCCCACCAAGCTCTGAGGGAATTGTCTTAGCAACAGTGCATCATTGCCACCCGTGTTGCCGCACGAGGCTACAAAGTGGGCCAGGTGTTGTTCGGGGTTCAGGTCTTTGTTGCCTTCCCCGGAGAAGGTCCTGAAGCGGGGGATCACATACCCTTTAGGATATTCTTCTAAATCGTATATGGCAGGGTATGGATGTCCACAGTTTTTGACAGGAGGGATAGCGTATCCACCTCCAGCCTATTTGCATTTCTGGGCAATCATGGCTTGAATCTCTTTCCGGGATATTCCCGTTGGTTCAGCCTCCACTTCTATGGTTCTATGTGGATGGGGTTTAGAATCGACAGGTTGTTTTCCCTTATGATTGCTTTTGGTACTGTGGACCCCTTCTTGACGGGAACTACCAGCTTTGAAATTGGCGTCTTGTGATTCTTGTAAGGATTTGACCGCCTTAATCAATTCTTCGTTTTGCTTCAGCATGGTAGCGATTAGCTCCCGTTGCCTAATCAGCTCTTCGTCCCGTGCCTCGATGTGGCCTTTCAATATTTCTATTTCATCGATGGGCATTTCGGGACGTGTTTCAACGTCATCTTCATTATCGAAGAGATCAGGGTTTTCGTTGTGGTCTTCCCCTTCCCTGCTATTGCCTTCGGGGTTGACTCTCTTTGAGGGTCTCCCTTTTCTACCATTATTTTTGTTGGTGTTTGTGACGTGAGCTTGATTAGGCGGAGACTGGTCATCCTGGGTCATATTCACCTCAGCATCAGTGTCCGGATCAGTGTCGTAGCTTATACTGATGGTGTTGACCGAGAAGTGCTCTTCATAGCGAGCGGTTCTTCTCTTCTTCTTCGTTTGGTCAGAGGCAGTTATTTTTAGACTATTGAGTGGTATTCTCGAGCCTAATCGGCTGAATACACTCTTCTGACCTAGACGGCTGAACACGCTCTCGGGCGGAGCGTTAGACTTGCCGCCCTCTGGGTTGGGCTTGAGGCCGGGGTTTTGTTGGTGGGAACCCTTCGGGACCCACACCCGCTTGGGTGCTAGGTGTTACCTTTGGTATAGACCTCCTTGTGTTCGGAGTGGAGGCAATGGCTTGCGGTGAGCCATGTCTTGAGATTGGCCCGGAGCGGGAGACGTATTGTCTCGACCTAGCGTTTCTCACGCTCTTCCTCTGCTTGAGGGCCCCGTGAGCCTTGTAGATGGCTTGCGGGGCTTGAGACTTGTCTGGCGACGCCGAGGCCTTTGAGTTAGGCGAGGTGTGGGCTTAGGCACCTCCCATGCACAGCGGAGCCGGCCCGTGGCGAGTTCTTGGCCACTATGCGGAGGGCCGTGAATTTGTTGGAGGCGGGATGGTGGCCTAGCCACCGCTTGGTTCAGTATGCATCCGGGGCCCTCTTCCCGGACGCTTGAGAGTTGCGGGTAGTTTGAGTTTGGCCGCGTTGTTGGGGCCTGTCTTCTTAGACGGTCGCCTTCTCCTCTTTGGGGAGGTAGTAGGAGAGGCCATGACGTTATTTGAGATCCCCTTGGGAGTCAGGGTGATCGAGTCCTCCTCCTCGTCCGGGATGGAGATCCGGACGGTTGCGGGAGTGATCGTGGCCACTGGAGCTGGGCCGTAGATGGTGAGTTCCTGCGGGATGGTCCCGAAGAACATGAAGAGCTTGCCCTCCGGGCTCTGTGCAGGAGTGACGGTGTAGGGAGCGAGGTTGAAATTTCCAAAGTATGCCATTTCCTGCAAAAACAAAAACACTTGAAAATTATTAGTCATTTTTAGCGCATAGAAGACCACTTGTATCTCTTAACTATTCTATTTGACTCTCTCTTTCAGAGATAAGAGGAGAATCTAGGTCCCACCGGGCGTGCCAGATCCTGTGCGACCCTTTTTCGCGCGCTCCGCACCGCCGCCGGGCGATGGGTTGCGGAAGAAGGACACGGAGATCCCTCCCGAGCGTGCATCTGCTGGGTGTCGGCCGATTCTGCCGTTTAGAGATATTTGGATGCACATTCAGGGGGTTTTTAGTGATTGTGAGTTCTTGTAGATTCCGGTGGGCGCAAGCCCCCACCGTTAATTACCCTGGGCTACGAACCTCGAGGCACCTCTGGATCTTTGAAAGAGAGAAGCAAATAGTATAGTTAAAAGATGGTCAAGTAGTCGTCTAAGTTTATAAAAAAGGGATCTACGGAAGATGAACCTACAAGCAGACCGGTTCAATCTATGGAAGACAAACCTACAAACAGATCGGTTTTGTCCTATGGGGGACGAACCTACAAACAGATCGGTTCAGTCCATGCCACCTCGAGATGTAACCTTACCGACAGACCAGGCTAATCTCTTCATAGGGGCTTGAGGTGAGTCTACATACGATCGACTCGACCTCCGTTGATCTAGAAGATAAACCTACAAACAGACCGGTTCAATCTTAACTAGTCAACAACCAATCACACAAAATACAACTCGAAGCACCGGCCGGTTGATCTTGAGGTTGGTGAATCAGAGAAGGGTGGATATGGCCCACGTATTTCTTCTCACCGATCTTCTAGATCATGAATTCGTAGCACTAAGCCGATTCATAAACCTAGGAAACACAATTGCACACAATATTAAACCTGAAGCGCCGGGGCCGCTTCAACATCGAGGCATGTGTTAGTGAAGGAACCTACCTACGAACGGTTCACATTCACTGTTTTGTGGATGAATCTACCAACAGACCGATTCAATCTCACGGTCTCGGAAATGAGCCAAAAGACAAACTCATCGACGGACGAGTTCGGTCTTGCTAGCTCAAATGGTCATGAATTACTTGTTCATGACACCGAGTCATTAAGATGTCACTTCGCTCGGACATCGTAATGTTCTTCTTCTTCAAAGTCGACATGTCTCTCCATGCGATGTCGTAGCCTTGGTCATTCTTCGACGAGCGTCGAGATGTTCTTGTCTCAACTAATCATTCTACGTGTTACATTACTTGTGTAAAGTTACTATGTTGCCCTACACCCCTTGTGTGAGCGTATTCAATCATGAGTTACTTGCTCATGGTAACGAGTCATTAAGATGTCACCTATCTAGGACATCATAATGTTCTTCTTCTTCGAGTCGACATATACCTCCATATTAGTATCGTAGCTCGGTTATTCTTCAACGAGCGTCAAGATGTTCTTGTCTCGACATATTCACTCATGTTGCTATCAAAGCCTTATTCATCTCACGTCAAGATGTTCCCTGTCTCAACGCATCTTTTCGTGTTGTCATTGCAACCTTATTTATCCTCTATCAAGATGTTCTCGTCTTGACTAATCGTTCTAAATGTTATATCATGTGTGCAAATATTCTTATGTGGCTCTACACTCCTTATGTGAGCATATTTATTCATTTCTAAAATGCACAAAGTCTATTATATAATATCTTCCATTATTATTTTATATTATAAAGATGCATTTATTTATTATTATTATTACTATTATTATTATTATTATTACAATTATTATATTACTATTATTATTATATTTTTTTATTATTTTTATTTCTTAAACCCTATTTGTCTATGTAGAAAATTATTTACAAAAATAGGAAGAGGGGTAGCTATTAATATTTTGGGATTTTTATAATGGCTAAAATAGTAGAATTTTATTTTTATTATTTCTAAACTCTATTTATTTTGTAGAAAATCACTTACAAAAATAATAGAAAATAAGATGGCTTATGTTTTTATTTATATTTTCAAAATGCTTATAATAGCTAAAGTAATAGAATTTTGTTATTATATTCTATTATGTTGTAATACTATTCATTATGTAATAATTATTTACAAAATTAAAAGATGGTTAGCTATACTATTTTACTATTATTATATTTTTATTATTATTATTTATTATATTTTTTTTTTTTTTATATTTATTATTATTTTTTATTATTATTATTTTTAATATCTATAATAGCTAAAAGAAATCATTACTAGTATTTTATCTTATTTATTATATTATTTATTATATCTATTTCTATTATTCCTATTTATTACCTATAGAAAAGTATAAGATTTTTATTACTAGTCATAAGAGATGAAATTCATTATGTTTTTATTACAACTATTATTTTATTACATTTTATTCATCAAAAGTATTTTTATTGTATATTTGTATAGAAATAACAAAAGAAATACAATTCATATTATAAAACTATATTATCATTCTTTATTATAAAAGAAAATGTATTTTACTATTTATTACCATGGTATTATATTTTTGTATTCTTTGTGCTATTTATTTATTATTGTATTTTTACAGAAAATATCAATATAATATCTATTATTATTATATTTTTATTTATCAAAGAATATAGCTAATCTCACTATTTATTATAGTATATTACTATCATCATTATTATTTCATAGAAAATCACTTGAAAAATCACTAAAATATATCTAGTTATTATTTATGATTTTTATTTGTATTTTTGGAATTTTTATAGTATTTAAAATGACAAGTCAAAGCTAAGTCAAACATATCAATATATGTGATGTATTTTGCTTTTGAATTGTTTTATCATGATTATATTTTTAAAACTGGAATATTATTGTATAGAAAAATAGTATGAAAAATAAGAAAATTTTAGAAACAAATTCGAGTCAATTTGGAGTTCAGGAGCATTTTCAAATCATTCATTTATTCTATATTATTACTATTCTGTTATTATTTAATTAATGGGCCTAATCTGGGCCGCCAGATTTGTATTAAGATCAGCGCCTATCTTTTATTTAACTTTGTTCTTATTTGGGCCGCCAGATTAGATTAAGATTTGCACCGCATGGATCGACTCACCCGATCAATTCATGCTTTAATTTCCTAAACGTTCAATAGCTCGATCCCTCGATTCGTCCCAATATTCGTGCGTCTCTTTGAGATTCGTATAGGAAACATCCCTTCTGTCTCTCTCTCCCGTGCTTTGAGATGCGCACCGGATGAACGATTTTGATGTTCCTACGACTTGATCGGAGATCTACCATTACCACGTGCATCGCGCTTGCATGGGAAGCTAGTCCGTGCCTTCTTGGATCATACATCGGTGCGGTAGATCATCTACGCGTCGCCATGATCAATGGACTCGACTTGTACCGCTTTGGTACCGAATCCATTTCCGCTTGAATTACGCCAATTCCAGATCAATCTTTAGCGTTTCATGATTTGTTTATGCAATTCTAAACCTCAATTAACATCTTTGATGATTTACTTGTTGTAATTACCTTTATTCTTTCTTGATTCACCAAAGATGCTGATTCATGGTTGATACCGATCGGCGATTCAATATTATATCCTGTATTTCCAAATCAATTGCCAAGAATTGCTTAATCTTATTGATATGAAACTCATCGCTTATGTAATGCATCACAATCAAGCATATAGCTTGATCAATTGGGGTGTTTTCGAGTGTTTTGCATTATCGGTTCGAGTTCCAACGATTAGTTCCAAATTTCCATCAATTACTCGATTGAAAAGTTGAATTCTTGGAACAATTGCTTGGAAATACAGTGACTAAGAGGTCAGTGACCTTCGATTAGTCTATCTTCCTTGATTAGTGCTAGGAGATTATATAATCTTCGACTAGCTCTTCTGGCAAACCAATTCGAACTCTTGATCACTTGATTAATCAAGATAAAGGCAAGAAAATGAATCAAAGAAGATCCAAATGGTAAGGCGACAGCTCAAAGGAAAGATTCAATCAAGAAAATTGAGAAATTCAATTGAATTGAAAAGGAAATTTGCGAAAATGCAAGTAACAGTATTAAAATTCTGAAATTACTCAAGATTAAGTACAATTACAACTCAAACTTCCTATGTACAATGAATACACTCACCTTTCCTTCTTCTCTGTAGCTCTGAGCTCTTAGATTGCTTGTTAATGGTGGAAGGGAGTGTGTATACCGAGCTCTCAACACTTGTTGAGTTCAATCGGTTGGTGAAGCTTCTAATTTGCTCTCTAGATAGTTTCTTGAAGGGCTATGGGTCTCTCCTCTTTTTTGTGAATCAATTCTGAGGGTTTATATAAGCTAGGGGTATGTGTATTGCTAAATGGTGATTGGTTGAGTAATTAGTGTTTGGATTACGGTTTAAACTCAATCTCAACCCTTGGTTCAATCTAAATCAAGGCTAAGATGCATTTGTGTTTTCTAATTACTCAATCGAGTCAATCTTTAGCAGCTTAAGCCGTTTTGAGTTAGTTGCATATACTCTCTTATTTACCCCTTTGCCACTATTCGGCCTTCATATCCTTGCAAGCCTTTCTGGCTCTTTCTAGAACTTTCCAAGCCTTACACTATGCCTATATAAGTCGCTAGCATGCCCCTTAGCTCCATTTTACTGAATTGATCTCAATTCGCATCTTCTTCTCCATTACAAGCTATAATCAAGTCTCAAGCTTTCACCCAATTCCTTGCTTGTTTCTTCTGTTTCAAAGCTTCATCATCATCAACTCAAAGTCGCAACTCCCCGTGCTCTCATCTAGTCGATTTGCAAGCTCCATCACAAGTGTTTGATCAACTCACTTCTAGTAGCCGAGTTGTGAATTGGTGCAACTCCTACATCCAAAGATTCAACTCCTCTCAATTGTCACTCTAACACCATCGCCGAGGTCCTAGAAGCTCTCCCACTTCTTAATTGCAAGTTTCAAGCTTCAATTGGCAAGTTCAAAGTTTTGACCCGAGGTGTTGCTTCTTGCCATTTCTCTCTTTATATTGCATCATTCTGAAATCTAAATCCATACACCTTCTCTCCTTTGTACTAGATAGCCAGGGCCAAGAGCAATTGATCTGAAGTTGATCCCTTTGTGTGATCTCCATTGATGGCGCCATTAAACTCTTCTCGTTATCGCGAGGAAGAAGAAGAGAAGCGAGAGAGAAGAAGGAGGAGCGGCCCTTTCAAACAACGGCACAGCGCGCATGAGCCGAGGCGGAGAAGAAAGAAGGTGCAGCGTGCGCCAGGTGCATACTTCTTTTTATTTCAAATTTAAATCTCTGCAGATGTTTCCATATAGAACTGGTTTGTAGTTTGCTTATGCACCATAGGTTCATAGATCTGACAACGGGCCCCATCTCAGTAGGATTACCGAGTCTAGGCGCATAGTAATGGGTTAATGATTGATTAGTGCATGATTTGGGTTAATTGATATGATATGGCATGTTATGATTGGCCCATTAGTTTAATCATCTTCATTTATCTCTGATTATCCATTAACCAATGCTGAGGTGGCCTTATAGTATGGTGCCATGTGGCACTGGTCATGGTCGTGGCCTCCTCGGTCGTGCGCTACGTGGCACTGGGGTCAGGGTGAAGTGGCCCCGTTGTGTGGTGCCATGTGGCAATAGAGTGATGAGGTGGCCCATCGGTCGTCCGCCACGTGGCACTGGGCGTGGGGCCCACCTGTCGCCGACTCATACCGCGCGGGGCCCACTTCTTGTCGACATGGCCCAACGAGAGGCGCCACGTGGCACACCCTCTCTCTTTCGATTATTTTATGCCTCCCGTGTTTATTGCACCCGCTTGTACCCGAGCGCTATCATCCCCAACTTGTACCCGATCCGCTCCGATCAAATCTCACCTTTGATTAATCCATTTATTCGCCTTTATTTTCCCCGAATTTATTCTCGATAGCTCCACTTATCCAAAAATCATGAAAATTTCACCAAAAATCCCTAAATTCATGATGATCATCCCTGTAATTTTTAATTCCATTTTTGCCCCTGCCTCTCTGAATTAAAAATTCTTTTATCCATAAAATCCTATTATTCTCTCTCGAGTTAATCCCCGATCTCACTTGTAGCTCAATGTCTCTCGCTAATTATCTCTCTTTGCAGTAAAACCACCCTAACTAAATACCAATTAGACTTATATTGATATTCATTAGGGCTTGATTTGATCAAATGCCGACTACTTATCAAGCAATTAATACAAATCTAGACTTGATCAAAGTGGTTGCTCCCACTTTTCGCACCGATCAGCCTCTTGTGAAATTGACTTTCAATCCCTTAACATGAGGTTGACTTGGTCAAATAACTGACTACTTATCAAGAATTGACACAAATCAAAGCATGGTTAGGTGGTTGCTCGCAGCTTTTCAGGCACCAGTGTCACCAAAAGCAAAATCACATTTGGAATTTCTCATGATTAGTTGCATCAAAATGCTAGCTTGGCATTGACATCATTTCATGTAGCATAGGGATTATACTCGCTCACTGACTCCTTTCTAGGGTTAGCTCCAAAGGCGATTTCTAGGGTTCAATTCGACTCTTTCAATAGGTCACCGAGGTGCTGGGTCCACTTGTCGGTGAAAATGGTCACATAGTGACTCATCGATAGGCTATGTTGTTAGATTCATCTACAAGGGACCGCACAGTGGGTCCTACTTGTCGATAAAATGTAATCAAATGGTCGACCCATCAAGAGATTTTCTCTCTCCTAAATCTCCCGAGGTCGCCCACCTCGAATGAGTAGGAGGTGGTGGGGTATTTATATCCTCGTCTTTCACCATATTATTTCATTGTGGGATTAATGCTTAACCTCTGCTCCGGGTTGGTTAGCTTTCTTAACAAAAATAGGCTAGGTCCATGTCATTGAGCCGCCATAAGGGACTCGCCATGTGGGTCCCACTTGTCGAAAAAGATAAAATCACATGGTGACACCCAAGAGGTCTCCTCTCTCCCTCGATCTTCTTGGGTGTCACTCATGCTTTGAGTGGATAGAGAATAGCGGGGTATTTATACCCTTTACTTCATGCCCAAAGATTCCGTTGTGGGACTAATGGATTTGTTCCGGATTATGCGCGACCTTTCCGATCAAATGCCCACCTTTCTCTTTCCCTCTCTCTTCTTCCCTTTCTTATGATTTATTATCAATTTATTTTATTTATTTATCTATTCATCCTTGAAATTTTTCAAGGGTAAACAACTACAGAGCCACCTCAGCATGGATTAAATACTATGGCAGATGATTAATGGGGTAATTAGACAAATGGACCTATCAGATTGTGCCAAGTCAGATCAATTAAACCTAAGCAGGCCACTAACCAAGTCACAATTAAATATATGGGCCTAGACTCAATTGCTTACATAGGGGGCCCATGTGTAAGGTTTATGAGTGTACGACTATACGATAACTATGAGCCAAGCCCATGCGCAAAAACAGACAGAAATTTAAACCAAGGAGAAAAGGAGATATGTACCCGGCCCATGCGTGTCATGCCTTTGATGGTGGGCCCTGTCTTGCGATGGACTTAGTGCGCCGAGTTCAGCCCCTCCAGAACCTTCTCCTTCACCCCTCCCTCTCTTTCTCCTTCTTCTTGCCGAGGCCGATGGCGCCATTAACTCCAATTGAGTTCTCTAGAGTTTAAAGCTTCGAATTCCTTATAGCCAGAGGTAATCCATGCATAGGAGAGAAAGGGTGAGCGCTCGAAATTAAAAAAGAACAAGTGAATAGAGCAAATGAGAGAGGATGATCACCTCGGGTGATTAATGAAGAACTTTAATCCTTGGATCTAAACTCAAAATTGATGATGCATATCTCTTCCACTCACTTAGACGATGCTCGTAAGTGTAAAAAGAAGCAATAATTAAGCATTAAATAAAAGCAATTGAGAAGAAGTGGTGAAGTCGGGCAAATGGGGAAAATTTGAAACCTTGCACTCTCGGCCGAATTATCAATGCTTGCGAGCCTTCCTATGCTTACACGATCTTTGTTTAGATGATGGAGATTATCAATTGGATGGTGGAAGTATGCTTTTGGCCAAGAGATGGAATCGGGTAATAAAGCTTTGAGCTTTGGAAGAAGATAACAATGGCGAGAGGATGAATGAATGCTCTAGATGCATTAGAGTGAGTATATATAGTATGTTTAGATGCTCTAGAAGGTTCTAGCAACAGATAAGAAGTGGAGTCAAACATGGTCAACAAAGTGAAAGGCTTAAGCTTTGGATTCTTTGAATAGGGGCCCACATCGCAACGAATGGATAACGAATCAAAAGACCATGTTCATGAGCCAAGAGAGTCCAATTCTTTGGTGTATGAATGGTGTATAGCTCTAATCCCTTTGGTACACCCTTTAATTGCTATATAAACCCCTAAACCATGGAGACAGAACCAATACACGCATACGTAAAGACAAGAGACAGAAAAAAAAAAAACACTTTAGAGATTACATATAGAGTCTAGAGAGAGAGAAAGAGTAAGGAAGAGGCAAGAACCGAGAGAGATTTGATAGAATTGATTGATCTCGGTTTAACTTGAGAACTCAATTCCTTTGCTTCAATTACTTGTCTAGAGGTAAGTCAGTATACTCCATTATCTGCCAATTAAGGGTTAGTAGGTTTAATTCTTGAAGATTGGAGCTTTAGAGATGTAATTGCCACTTGGATATCGGTATTTTATTGTCTTGTCTTTGAATTCCTTCGAATTTCAACTATTTCTTCATGATTTTCTTCTTTATTTCATGCATTGCAAGTTTATATAGTATAAATCTTTCATTTCTTTCAATGAATTTTGCTTAAAGGTTGATGAATGAGGTCATTAAATCGATTGATCTCGGTTCAACTTGAGAACTCGATAACTGATTGAGTTCATTGATCAATTCTTGATTCTTGAGTGAGAATTATCTTGATCCTTGTTAGTACTATATGCATTAGGGTCTGTAGAGTCCTTTGAAGTCGATTGATCTCGGATATAATCTTGAGAACTCGATGATTTGAAGTTTTAATACTTGTTATCGCGTTACGTTTCTGAAATTGAGTTTTAGATTGAGAATTAGGGAAGATCATAAGCATAAGCATGTGTGTCATGGTTTAGATAAGTGTTATAAAGAGTATTAAGCATGATAATGCCAATGTTGATCAATGAATAACAAGAATCTGAAGAAAATTGCGATCGGTACCAACAGCTTCTATTGCATTTCAACAACCATACCGAATAGTGGAATCACAGACCAATTTGAATCGTTCTAATCATGCTAGAAGGCATTTACATAGGTACACGATACTAATTGAGTGGTTAATTGTTGAAAGAAACAACTAATTGTGTGGAATTTGCGGAATATGAAACTCGGTACCGGTTGGTACTAAATCAGTTCATCTGACATTGGTGCATAGCACAATCCACCGCATAGATCATTAATCAAACGCCGTAGAATAACTCCTCACGGCAAGACGACCCTGAGGCAGTCTCCTGATCGGAGGGAGATGGCCGCAGTCGCCGGCGCCGCCAATGGCACGAATCTTGGAACTCATGTTGACGGGAGTCGAGAAATCGCGGCAGCACGGATATTGACGCGCGTGTGTGAATCTTGAAGGGATCGGACGTGTGAAGTAAAGCGTCGCATTAAACAGAGATGTGGATATGGATCTGGGCCGTCCATCTAATACGAATCAATCTTGAGGCATATCCGGCGGCCCAAATAAGAACAGAGTTAAATGAAAGATAGGCGCTGATCTTGATACAGATCTGGCGGCCCATATTAAGCCCATTAATTAAATAATAACAGAATAGTGATAATATAGAATAAATAAATGATTTGAAAATGCTTCTGAACTCCAAATTGACTCAAATTTGTTTCTAAAATTTTCTTATTTTTTCATACTATTTTTCTATACAATAATATTCCAGTTTTAGAAATATAATCATGATAAAACAATTTAAAAGCAAAAGACATTACATATATTGATATAGTTGACCTAGCTTTGACTTGTCATTTTAAATATTATAAAAATTCCAAAAATACAAATAAAAATCATAAATAATAACTAGATATATTTTAGTGATTTTTCAAGTGATTTTCCATGAAATAATAATGATGATAGTAATATGCCATAATAAATAATGAGATTAGCTATATTCTTTGATAAATAAAAAATATAGATATTATATTGATATTTTCTGTAAAAAGAATAAAAAATAATAAATAGCACAAAATATATAAAAATATATTACCATGATAATAAATAGTAAAATACATTTTCTTTTATAATAAAGAATGATAATATAGTTTTATAATATGAATTGTATTTCTTTTATTTCTATACAAATATATACAATAGAAAAATACCTTTGATGAATAAAATGTAATAAAAATAATAGTTGTAGTAAAAATATAATGAATTTCATCTCTTATGGCTATTTTCAACTAATAATAAACATTTTATACTTTTCTATAGATAATAAATAGAAATAATAAAAATAGATATAATGAATAGTATAATAAATAGAATAGAATATTAATAATGATTTCTTTTTGGCTATAAAAAAAATAATAATAAAAAAAATAATATAAAAATATATATAAATAAAAAATAATAATAATAAAAATAATATAGCTAACCATCTTTTGATTTTGTAAATAATTCTTACATAATGAATAGTATTACAATATAATAGAATATAATAACAAAATTCTATTACTTTGGCTATTATAAACATTTTGAAAATATAAATAAAAAAACATAGCCATCTTATTTTCTATTATTTTTGTAAGTGATTTTCTACAAAATAAATAGAGTTTAGAAATAATAAAAAATAAAAATTCTACTATTTTAGCCATTATAAAAATCCCAAAAATATAAATAGTTAAACCCTTTTCCTATTATTTTTGTAAATAATTTTCTACATAGATAAATAGAGTTTAAAAATAAAAATAATAGTAATAATAATAATAATAATAATAATAATAATAATAATAAATAAATGCATCTTTATAATAAAGAATGATAATGGAAGATATTATATAATAGACTTTGTGTATTTTAGAAATGAATAAATATGCTCACATAAGGAGTGTAGAGCCATGTAAGAACATTTGCACACATGATATGATATTTAGAATGATTAGTCAAGACGAGAACATCTTGACGTAGGATGATTAAGGCTTTAATAGCAATATGAAGAAGATGCGTTGAGACAGGAACATCTTGACGTGAGAAGATTAAGGCTTTGATAGCAACATGAGTGAATATGTCGAGACAAGAACATCTTGACGCTTGATGAAGAATAACCGTAGCTGCAATATTAACATGGAGATGTATGTCAACTCTGAAGAAGAAGAACATTATGATGTCCTAGAGAGGTGACATCTTAATGACTCACTACCATGAGCAAGTAACTCATGATTGAATACGCTCACACAAGAGGTGTAGGGCAACATAGTAATTTTGCACAAGTAATGCAACATGTAGAATGATTAGTCAAGACAAGAACATCTTGACGCTCGTTTGAAGAATGACCAAAGCTACGACATCGCATGGAGAGATATGTCGACTTTGAAGAAGAAGAACATTACGATGTCCGAGCGAAGTGACATCTTAATGACTCGGTGTCATGAACAAGTAATTCATGACCATTTGAGCTAGCAAGACCGAACTCATCCGCCGATAAGTTCGTCTCCCGGTTCATTTCCCGAGACCGTGAGATTGAATCGGTCAGGTAGATTCATCCACAAAACGATGAATGTGAACCGTTCGTAGGTAGGTTCCTTCACTAACACATGCCTCAATGTTGAACCGGCCCAAAGACTTCAGGTTTAACATTGTGTGCAATTGTGTTTCCTAGGTTTATGAATCGGCTTAGTGCTTCGAATTCATGGTCTAGAAGATCGGTGAGAAGAAACACGTGGGCCATATCCACCCTTCTCCCGATTCACCAACCTCAAGATCAACCGCTCGGTGCTTCGAGTTGTATTTTGTGTGATTGGTCGTTGACTAGTTAAGATTGAACCGATCTGTTTGTAGGTTTATCTTCTAGATCAACGGAGGTCGAGTCGATCCGTATGTAGACTCACCTCAAGCCCCCATGAAGAGATTAACACAGTGCCGTAGGTAAGGTTACATCTCGAGGTGGCATAGATCGAACCGATCTGTTTGTAGGTTCGTCTTCCATAGGACAAAACCGATCTGTTTGTAGGTTTGTCTTTCCATAGATTGAACCGATCTGTTTGTAGGTTCATCTTCCGTAGACCCCTTTTTATAAACTTAGACGACCACTTGACCATCTTTTAACTATACTATTTGCTTCTCTCTTTCAAAGATCCAGAGGTGCCTCGAGGTTCGTAGCCCAGGGTAATTAACGGTGGGGGCTTGCGCCCACCGGAATCTACAAGAACTCACAATCACTAAAAACCCCCTGAATGTGCATCCAAATATCTCTAAACGGCAGAATCGGCCGACACCCAGCAGATGCACGCTCGGGAGGGATCTCCGTGTCCTTCTTCCGCAACCCATCGCCCAGCGGCGGTGCGGAGCGCGCGAAAAAGGGTCGCACAGTCCCATTTTAAGATTTTGCGCCGTCGAACTCGTTTTCAGCGGCACCAAGGGCGTTGTGTCACATTTTCATATTTTGCGCTCTTGGATCCGTTTTCGGCGGTACTAATGGTGTCGGGTCTCCTTTCTTGTTTTGCGCTCTAGGACCAGTTTTCAGAAGTACCGAGGGCGTCAGATCTAGTTTTCATGTTTTGCGCTCGCGGATTCATTTTCGGAGGTACCAAGGGCGTCAGGACTCGTTTTAAATTTTTTGCGCTCCCACACTCGTTTTCGGCGGTATCGAGGGCGTCGGGTCCCGTTTTCATATTTTGCGCTCCCGATCTCATTTTCAGAGGTACCAAGGACGTCAGATCTCATTTTCTTATTTTGCGCTCCTAAACTCATTTTTGGCGGTATCGAGGGCGCCGGGTCTCATTTTCATGTTTTGCACTCTCGGACTCATTTTCGACGGTACCGAGGACGTCAGGTTTGATTTCATGTTTTGGGCTCCCGGACTTATTTTCGGCGGTACCGAGATAGTCAGGTCATGCTTTCTTGTTTTTCGCTCTCGGACCGTTTTTCAACGGTACCGTGGGCGTTGGGTCCCGTTTTCTTATTTTACTCTCCCAAACTCATTTTCGACGATACTGAGGGCGTCGAGGCACGCTTTCATGTTTTACGCTCCCGGACCAATTTTCAACGGGACCGAGAGCGTCGGGTCCTGTTTTCATGTTTTGTGATCCTAAACTTGTTTTCGGCGGAACCGAGGGCGTCGGGTCCAATTTTCATGTTTTGCGCTGCCAGACTCGTTTTCAGCGGGATCATGGGCGTCGGGTCCCATTTTCATGTTGTGCGCTGCCGGACCCGTTTTCATCGGAACCAAGAGGGTCGGGTCCTGTTTTCATGTTTTGCGGTCCTGGACTCATTTTCGGCGGTACCGAGCGCGTCGGGTCCCACTTTCATATTTTGCACTCCCGGACTCGTTATCATGTTTTGCGCTCCCGGACCCGCTTTCGTCAGAACCGAGTGCGTCAGATCCCGTTTTCATATTTTGCGCTCACAAACTCATTTTCGGCGGTACCGAGGGCGTCAGGTCCCATTTTAATATTTTGCGCTACTGGACACATTTTCGGCGGTACTGAGGGCGTCAGGTCCCGTTACCATGTTTTGCGCTCCCATACCAGTTTTCAGCAGAACCGAGCGAGTCAGGTCTCATTTTCATGTTTTACGCTCCCGGACTCATTTTCAGCGGTATCGAGGGCGTCGGGTTCCGCTTTCATATTTTGCGCTCTCGGACCGATTTTTAGCAGAACTGAGGGTGTCGGGTCTCATTTTCATGTTTTGCGCTTCCGGACTCATTTTCATCGGTACCGAGGGTGTCGGGTCCCGTTTTCCCCATTTTGTGCTCTCGGTCCCGTTTTCGTCGAAACCGAGCGCGTCGGGTCCCGTTTTCATGTTTTTGCACTTTCGTACCCGTTATTGTCGGAACCGAGAGGGTCGAGTCCCATTTTCATCCTTTGCTCTCCGGGTTTCATTTTCGACGGTACCGAGGGCATCGGGTGCCGCTTTTATGTTTTACTCTCCTAGACTCATTTTCATGTTTTGCGCTTCCGGACCCATTTCCATCGGAACCGAGCGCGTCGGGTTCCATTTTCTTTTTTTTTCTCTCCAAAACTCATTTTCGGCGGTACCGAGGGCGTCGGGTCCCGTTTTAATGTTTTGCGCTTCCAGACTCGTTTTCGACGGTACCGAGGGCACCAGATCCAGTTTTCATGTTTTGGGCTCCCGAACTCATTTTCGGCGGTACCGAGGGCATCGGGTCCCGTTTTCATGTTTTGCACTCGCGGACTCATTTTTGGCGGGACCGAGGGCGTCGAGTCTTATTTTAATGTTTTGCGCCGCCGGACTCATTTTCGGCGGTACAAAGGGCGTCAGGTCACTTTTTCATGTTTTGCGCTCCCGGACACGTTTTCGGCAGTACATAGGGCGTCGAGTCCCGTTTCCATGTTTTGCGCTCCCAGATCAGTTTTCGACAGAACCAAGCGAGTCGGGTCTCATTTTCATGTTTTATGCTCCCGATCTCGATTTTGACGGTATTGAGCGCGTCGGGTCCGTTTTCATGTTTTGCGCTCCCAGACTCATTTTCGGTTGTACCGAGGGCGTCGGGTCCCGTTTTCATGTTTTGCGCTCCCGGACTCGTTTTCATCGGTATCGAGTGCATCAGGTCCTATTTTAATGTTTTGTGTCGCCGGACTCTTTTTCGGCTGTACCGAGGGCATCGGGTCCCTTTTTGAATGATGTATTATATTGGTTTATATTATAATCACTGCGAGATTAAGGCTTCAGACACCTGCTTTACCACAAAGATGGATTCAAATGTATTAAAATATTTTTCTTTTGTTACTTTTATTCGAATTTGTATCAATTGTTGCTTCATTTCAACAAGCACAATTATCAAAATATATAAAGTTGGTTCGAATAATGATTTATGTTGGTTTATATTAAAATCATTGCGTGCTCAAGCTAATAATGTTACAAATTACGTAGAAAAAATAATACAATTGCATTAAAATAATGTCTTCGCCAAGAATGTTATTTAAACAAATGTATTAAAATATAATACTTAATATGTTCGTTTATACAATTTTTGTGTCATTTGTCATTTCAACAAACACAATCACCAAAACATAAAAAGTTGTTTCTAATGAGGGGTAGGTTATGGTGTTTTGCAAAGTAAAGATCTATTTTTACTTTGCATTGAGATTTTATATCCCGATGGCTCAAATGGTAAATCTAAGTTTCTCAATAATTTTTTATGTTAAAATCTCATGGAATATTAAATTTCATATTTTTTTAGCTTTCTAGCTATTTTTTAAATTATTTTTAAAATCAGCCTTGAAATAGACCATTTTATTATGTTAAACAATGTTATTTTTAAAAATAATTTAAAAAATTGCTAGAAAGCTCAAAAAATCATAAAATTTAATATCCCATTATATTTTAACATAATAAAATTATTGAGTAACTTAGATTGACCATTTGAACCATCGGGATATAAAATCTCAATGCAAAGTAAAAACAAATATTTACTTTGCAAAACACCGTAACCTACCCCCTTCTAATGATATCTTTCATTGGTTTATATAATAGTTTGTTGTGTGCTTGAGTCTTTATGACATGAATTATATCGAAATATTAACACTAACACATTAAAATAATAATTCTTATGTTAGTCTATTTCAGTTTTATTTTATTTCTTATCTCATTTCAATAGATAAAATATCATCAAAATACACAATTTTTTTTAATATTGTCTTCTTCTGATTTATATTATAATCATCGCAAGTCTAGGCTTTATGGCATAATTTGCACATATATGAATAGAAACACATTAAAATCATAGTTCTTATAGTCTTTTTTGAGTTTTATATGATTTATCGTCTCATTTCATCACAAAAAAATCATTAAAATGCACAAAGTTATTTTAGATGTTATCTTTTAATGATTTATATTATAATCAATGTAAGTTCAAGCCTTTATAACACAAATGACTTAGAAATATGAATACAAAATACATTAAAATGATACTTCTTTAATTTAGTTTATTTAAATTTTGTATCATTTGTTGCTTAATTTGAACAAATAAACTGATCAAAATATGCAGACTTATTTTGAATGTCGTCTTCTTTTGATTTATAATCACTATGATCTCAAGGTTTTTCAACACAAGTTACACACAAAGATGAATATAAAAATATTAAAATAATATTTTTTTGTTTATCTATTTGAGTTTTGTGTCATTTCTTGTCTCACTTCAATAAATAAAATCATAAAAATATAAAAAATATTTTAAATAATATCGTGTATTGATTTATATTATAATCATTGTGAATTTAAGTGTTTATAACTTGAGTTGCGCATAAAGACTGATAGGAATGCAGTAAAATAATACTTCTTTTGTTAACAAATAAAATCATAAAATACAGAAAATTATTTTGAATGATATTTTCTATTAGTTTATATTATAATCAAGGCAAGTTCAAGCCTTTATAACACAAATTGCACATAAATATAAATACAAATGTATTAAAATAACACTCTTTCTTTTAGTCTATTCAAGTTTTGTATCATTTATTATCTCATTTTTGCAAATAAAATTATCAAAATATATAAAATTAGTTTTAATGGTGTCTTCTGTTGGTTTATATTATAATCGTTACATGTTCGAGTCTTTATGACACGAATTGCGTATAAAGATTAATACTAATGCATTAAAATAATAATTAATTTTGTTATTCTATTTGTATATTGTTTCATTTGTTGTATCGTTTCAACAAGTAAAATCATCAAAATGCACGAGTTATTTTGAATGATTTTTTTGTTGGTTATATTATAATCACTTTGCGAGCTTAATATTTTAACGAGTTGCGCATAAAGATACATATAAATGTATTAAAATATAAAGTGTCATTTCTTTCCCATTTTAATAGATAAAATCTTCAAAATAAACAAAGTTATTTCAAATAGAAGCTCAAAATTTTATGACATGAGTTGCACACAAAGATGAATAAAAAATTAATATTTTTTAGTTAGTCTATTTGAGATTTATTTCAGTTGTTACCTCATTTCAACAAATAAAAATCTCCATGCACATAAAGTATTTTTGAATGATATATTATAATCGTTGTATGTTTGAGCCTTTTATGACCCGAATTGATAGAATTATCAACACAAATATATTAAAAGTAATATTTTTTCTTTGAGTGTTGTTTCATTTTCAACTAATAAAATCGTCAAAATACACAAAGTTATCTCGAATGTTGGCTTCATATTTATTCGTCAACTCTTTGGATTCTTTCATATTTACCCATATACTCATTAACATATCTAATCTTATATTTAAACACTTTAAATTATTTCATATATACATATAAAATCTCTATTATATCAATTAGTTTTTATACACTTTATGTGGATATGCCTAGGGGTGTCAATGGTTCGGTTTGGGTTGGGTTCGGGTCGGGTCATCATTATTTTATTATTATTTTGTCCCGATTCACGAACCCGACCATTACATTCGGGTATATAATATTAAAAAAAATCTGGATAAAATCGGGATACAATCCTTTAGCATTCATTAAGAAAAATGAAAAAAATCTTACTTTTTTAAGAAAAAATAAACTTAAGAAGAAATAAAAAAAATCATTATTTTTAAGTTGATAAATAAAAATATCTAAACTTTTTGATCAGATATTCCTGGACCAAGATTCTGTTACTTTCTTCTAATTATAGAATCTTTTCTCTCTAAAATATAGAGAGATAGAAAAAAATGTATCTCATCTATTTTTTTTTAACTCTTTAACTTTTTACATGTATTCATAAAATTAAATTAATTTAAATCAATTTAGATAGATTTTATTTAAATATTTCCTTAATTTAATCCAAGTTTCAGGTAAGGTCAAAAAATTAAATAATGTATTCTCAATTAAAGAGTTAAATAGTATATAAGGTATTCTAAATAATTATTGAATATATATTAATATATTTTATATCATATATTTCAATTCATAGATAAATATGAAAGAATTTGTGTTTAGGGTATGCTAGATATATTGAAGAGTATATGGGTAAGAATAAAAAGATCTAAAGATTTGATGGGTAATATGATATATTAAAGAGTTAATGGGTAAATATAAAATAAAAAAATTAAAGGATAAATATGATATTAAACCTTAAACTAAATATGTATTCAGCTGGTTAATGGCGGAAGCGACGACTTATTCAAATTAGATCCACAATAAAGATTTATAACCTGTATCAAATCGAATTGAATCTGTAAAAAAGAAAACTAATAAATTAAAATAACATCAATTTCATCCGAATCTTACTCAATACATTGACATTCCTACTTCTCTCAACTAAAATTGCATCATACTGACATGAGCAAACAAAATGGGAAGAAAAATAAGTGAATATATATTTTGGTTTCTTAAAAAACGAAAATTGATCACTAAATTTTTATTTTCGCCAAATCAGTATTTACACTTTTTTAAAAAAAAATCAAGTTGATTCTTAAAAGTTTTTAAAAAATTAAGTAACACCGAGTAAGCTCTTTTAAAATTTTAAAAATAAATCGGTCCCTATACTTTTTTGAAAAAAAAAAATTCAATACCTGAACTTTCATTTCCACCAATATTTGTCGGTTCTTAATCCAACTCGATTATCCACCTACCACCTATCCCACTTGACGTCTTGACCTCGCTAGATCAATTTGGTCGTTTTAGAAAGTTCAGCACCGAATCAAAGAAGATCACATGAAAAAAGACGAATATGTCCTAGTATTTGCATATATTTCTGTGCCCTTAGAATTACTCCACGAACGGTTGTTTGATAAAACTAGTTAAGTGCTTTTTATCGGGAAAAGCGAAAAGACAAGATAATAATAATTTTTAGTTGGGATGTTAGTCAAAAACGAAAAGCGCAATTAGTATAGTAAAAAAATATTTATTGTTTTCTACATAAAAAGACAACGTGATTTTGAATTATTATTATTCACTTTAGAAAAGAATAAAGCGCTTTGGGAGAAGAAATTTTCTCAACCAAAATGACATGATCAATTCATTTAGATTTTCAGATTTTAATCCAACAGACAGATTCATTTTCAATTGACGATAAAAACTTTGAGATTATATCTTTTGCAAGCTCCTTTTATAAGGAGTAAGGATAAGATGTCTTTTTTCTGAGACAAATGAAAAAATGGTCTTTCGGTGCACAGTCTCGTGTTCTATGCACTTGTTAGATGCCGCTGTGCCCGCCCGTCAAATGCATGTGTTTGTGTCAACTCTCATAATGCGTTGGGTCATGGCGTGACGTGATCACGCCGAATCAAAGAAGGGAAATTTTGCATCACGTCGTAGAACACAAATATGATGATGTATTTGCATGCGTTAAACAGGACAGAAAAAGAATTGGAAGATAGGTGGTCCAAAGAGAATTTGAGATGATTGCGGAGTTGAATAGGACCCGGATCCACCGTCGTGCGGCGCGCACGTGGTCCGTTCGATCACTTCGAGATTCGTGCTAGTACGTTAAGATTCGAGTTAGCACGAATCTCAAAGTGATCGAACGGACCACGTGCTGCGCCGCACCGTGCCGCGCGACAGCAGATCTGGTTCCGAGTTGAATATATATAATTTGATTCTTATAAATTACTTGAAAAATCACTTTGTACTACTAACTTCCGAGGGGTTCAGATACTTTGGAGTAGAAATTCAAATTTTAAGGCTGACGGGTAAAAACTCACCCCCATAAATTACAGTTTTTTATATAATTAGAATTAAATTAATATTATTATTAATAAAATAGAGAAACGGTTAATTTTATAACTACGAATGGCGGCACGCCACTGACACTGGCGCAACGCAAACACGCCACTGCCAGTGGCATCTTCTATGAAACGTGCCACTGGGAATGACGCGGTTACTCCATTATATAAACAACACTTGTGCGTTGTGAGAGAGCATATGTGCATTTGGCTGAAGAGAGAGAAAAAATAGAAAAAAAGAGAGAAAGAGAAGAGAGAGAAGAGAGAAGGAAAAAGAAGGAGAAAAAAGGAAGAGAAGAAAGAGAAAGAAGAGAGAAAACGTGCGGAACGAGATGAGTGCGGAAAAAACTATTGGATTTTACTATCAAAAGTAAGTTTTATTTATATAAATAATTAGAATTGAAATGTAAATTGTATAGATTAATTGTGAACAAATTAAAAGTTAATTGTAGATTAATTATAAATTATAGAACTGTAGATTAATTATAAATTAATTATAAATTAATTATAAGTTATAGATTAATTATAGATTAATTATGAATTATAAATTAATTATGAATGAATTATAAATTAATTGTTAATTAATTATATAAATTAATTGTTAATTAGTTTATAGATTAATTGTATAGATTATTCTACGTAGAATAATTATAGATTTTATTTATTATTTAATTGTAGAATCTATTAATTAGGTTTTAATTATAGATTAATTATGTAGATTAATTATGTAGAATAATTATAGATTTAATTTATTATTTAATTATAGAATAGATTAATTATTCTTAATTATAGATTAATTATTAATTGATTGTGTAGAATAATTATAAATTAATTATTAATTAAATTTATTATTTAATTAGATTATTTGTATATTATTTTATAGATTAAATAGATAGTAATTATAATTTAATTATAAATTATATTAATTAGAACGTAATATTACATTAATATAATTAATTAATTAGACTATATGTAGATTAATTATAGATTAATTAGAAATTAATAATAAATTAATAGTAGATTAATTGAAATAATTATAAATTAATTATAGATGATTGTATATTTATAATTAGGTCCGTAATATTAATTGAAATCAAATTATTTTTATAATAGATCATGGCACGCGAGCAACGCAATGAAAATATCATCATTTATCTCTCTGACGATAAACATCGGACACATTATAGTCGTGCGAGAGGTACATTATATTTAAAAAAATTATAAATAAATATATATATATATATATATATATATATATATATGAGAAGCTAATTATGAAATTAAAATTATAAAGAGATAGCAATGTCATTCGTTTCCGCACCCATCGTCCGACGATCTACCGTACATCTCGTATATTCGGGATAGGTTGTGAGGTACGACATTTCTTCATCTCGCCGGTATGTGCGAGATATATGTTCAAGAAGCGGAGACCCGTAACTTCAAGATTGATACGAGATTTATTGAGCGCGTTAATAGAGTTTTGGATGCCGAAACTCACACGTTTCACTTGATTTTTGTGAGATGATATATTATTTTTGTAATCGTGACTCTAGTGGTAAATAGTCAAATATTATTTTTAATTTTATTACAGTATTAAATAAGGTTTATAATAATAATAATATTTTTCTTAGGACGTTGCATGTACGTGAGATGTATCGACGATTGGTGAGCGGTGGCCCAGGTACACTTATGGAGATTTCTCGGCATATATCCATCGATTATTTGGGCAAGATGATATATTAACATTCTGCAATGATGAGAGGTAATTGATTAGACTTTACATGGACTTCATTATTTATTTGTTTACAAATTGTTATTAAATTGAATATAAATTTGGCATACATTTTATTTCCCTTCGAGAGTTATGATCCCACTTTGATCACACTCCGGAGGCTGACGATCATCAGAGTCTTGATCGATATGCAATTGGTTTTTCTCTGGAGTTGGTGGGATCTATCATGTTTCCCGATAATAGTGGAGACTCTGTACCAGCGTTTCTTCTACGATTTTGATGGTAAGTATTATACAATAATTTATCTTTCATAGTTAAATAATTTTTAGTACTAATATTTAATTTATAGGATGATTTGTAATATGACGAAGAAAGAAATTGGGGTGTTGCGGTACTTGGTTACCTATATTGGCATCTTGATGTGGTGTGTCAGGGATTGACTAGGAGCATTGGTGGTCTGTGGCTCTTGTTGATGCTGTGGAGTTGGACGTGTTTGCCCCCAACTCGTCCATTACCCGTCTCAGAGGCAGCCATATTTAGCAATTGGGGTACACCGGACCGCGATAGTTGTGCGTCTTTTGGCAGATAAAAATTTATTTACAGAATTAAATCAATCAATGAAATACATTCACTGACTAAAAATATATGTGTAGTCACTAATATATGTGTAATCACTGACAATTATGCGCCTGCACAAACAGGGGATTTCACCCCACTTGCTCTTGGTCGGGAGCATCATGACGTTATTCCACCACGTCGATATACACCTGTCATGGTTAGTTGTTTATTTTATAACTTAGTAAATGCAAATGACAAAAAAAATTAATCAGCTCACCGAGACCCTATCGACTTGTCAGGTGTCATCAGGAATATTGTTTTATTTTTTATCTTTATTATTGTATTAGGACTCTATTATGGAGATTTTATTGTTTTATTTTATTTAGTACTTTATTATGACTTAATCGTTGTATCTTATTTAGTACTTTATTATCTCTTGTATGAGACTTGATTGATATTTTAATGACATTATTTACTTCTCTATTATGACTTTATTTGGTACTCTATTTTTAATACGATAAATAATAATTTTGTAATTTGATAAATAATTATTTGATATATCAATCATTTTTTCATCAATATATCGTAAATAATTATTTGTGTTATTTTCATCGAAGCTTCCATAATATGTCACCTTCTATAAAAAAATGAAAACGAAAAAAAATTAATTTTGATAAGAGAGAATTAGTCTCAAATTTATATATTATTATATTATTCAATTTAAATAATTTATTATTCTTAAATTAAATAATAAAAATACTACACAAAATAAATTATATAATAAAATCATTAATATAGAGAAGACGTCACGATAGTGGCACGTTTATAGCAAAGACATCACTGCCAGTGACGCATTTATTCCACGTCACTACCAGTGACGCACTCCATTCGTAGATTTAAAATTACAGTTTTATCACTCTTATTTTTAATAATATATTTTTTTATAATTATTAATTAAAAAATCTGTATAAATTACTTGACGCAAATTTTAAAACCGCCCATAATTACAATATGCATTGCATTTGTGCCCACCTCAGATACTCACCCCTTCTCCGAGGGGCATAGCCCATAGGAGGGCCAAACCCTCCCAACCCCTCTTAGTTAGTTCCGTCTCTTTATGTGTTTACAGTGTTTGAATCTTATTTTATTTTTTACTTCATATAATTGAATAGATGGAATCACGTGCTTAATTCTTCCTTTCCACGGATTGATGTAGGTTTTAAGTTTAAAAAAAATAAAAGGTGATATATGCTAGGAGAGTCTTATTTAAAAAAATATAGAAGAAACCTAAAAAATAGAAAATAAAAATAAATAGTAATGATTCGGATTCGTGAATTATCTTCGGAAGTAGGAAACAATTAGTAAAGAAATTAAATTAATATTGTTTTTAATTTTCTAATATTGTTTATTTTTCTGAACAAATATTCAAATTACTAAAAAAAAAACCCAATAGACGTTATTTTCACACGCAACGACGCTGACTTTTATCTTCTTATCTAGAAATTTCAGTTGGAAAGGTGGTATCTCGTGACCATTTTCCTTTATAACAGAAATATTTGTTATTTTAGTACTAGTTAACTACGTATTGGATAGGTTATCCGGTCTCCTCATCAATCAATCAATCATACAACCCTCCATGATTTGGAACCGGCAAGGGATAACGGCATTTTTTGCTTCCATTTATAATTAAGTTATGAATGAGGAAAGAAAAAAAATGGTTTATCAATGATCACATGCGAATGTACTCGTGGAGGTTTTTATTAAATTTCTATATAAAAGAAAAATCTAACCTTCGTAAAAACGAGCATGAGATAATTTAGGTCTCGGACGTTGTTTTGGTATTGAACTACTGATGGAGAATTTTCAGTCAGAAACAAATGTGTCGTTTTGCATAACAACAGAGAAATATATTCCAATAAGTTCAAAAAATCATTGAATTTTATTCTAAAATTTAATGTATCGTTCATGTACCAATTTGAAATCGCTCCTTAAATCCCATCAATTTTGGGGACAAACAAATATAAAATCATACTCCAGATATTATCTCAAATTGAATCATCTTCGAGTAGTATTATTTGATAGTAGTAAAGTAATAGATGAAATAATTTAAATAAAATGTAAATGAAAGAAATTTTGATTAATTAACTCCAAAGCACCTCCATAAATATTTTAACTTAATTTAATTTAAATTATTTCTATTTATTATTTAAAATTTACTATATTAAAATATTCAGTGATTCTTCTATGACTAGTATCTTTTCCGTGCGTTGCTACGATAATATTTTTTAAATATATATAAATTCATATCTTCATGTGTAAAGAACGAAAATAAAAAATAAAAATAATTTAGTAATTAATATAAATTTTAATCATGAATACATAATTAATGTAAAATAAATGCAGAATTGAAGGAAAATTGACATTCAGAATTTAAGGAAAGTTGAAATTCATAATTGATGGCAAACTAAGAAAAAAAGAAACAAAGTAGAGCAATTATACTCCTAAATTATGCAGCATTTCATGTAACAATCGAAATTGAGAGAAAATTATAACTTCAACACAAATGGTCATAGAGATGGTAACATTATTTGACGAATAACTCAATCCAATGACTAATATTAGCTCTATAAATCCAACAAAAAAATTGGGCCGTTGCATAATCAAAATACTTATGTGCTTAATATGGAGTAGAGATATGATTTTTTTTATTATTAAATTTTAATGAAACACAGTCGTTAATTTTGAAATATTTAAATCACTTCTATTTCATTTGTCAAAAAAGGACCTAGCGGTACCTTTTAAACCAGTTTCAATTCAAAGCACAGGACCTTAGAAAAATAGTATTTTGTGCTGATGGATAAAATAAAGAAAATAAAAAGATATGCTAACTATATTTCTATAAAAATCTTTCAATTATTTATTTATTTTTAACACGCACATAATAGGTGTGAACATGTTTCAGTTTTAGTATGAACATCTATAGTAACAAATATGAACTCCTCAGGTGGGTGAAAAATCAGTCTTAAGAATGATGCATGGCAATGGGTCAGTTCGAATCATGTTTGGAGCGGATCATTATTATTTTATTATTTTTGATCCAACAACCTGAATAAAATAATTAAGGATTTTTAATTATTTTATATATTTTTAAGTAATTTAATATTATTCGATATATAACAATCTTAATTAGTATATATATATATATAAGCTTTAATTAACATTAAATCATAAAAATAAATTAAAAATATATATTTAAATGAGTCGAATCGGGTGAAGACGTGCCGACCCTACCGTAATGAGTCAAACAAATTTGACCCATATCAGAGAGTAACCCAACCCATTTATTCTCGGATCATTTTGGTTGACCCATTGGGTCAGGTCATGTTTTGACACCCATAACGCCTTACGCCCTATGCTTCCGGCCCCTCACTCTATAAACGTAAAATAATGATATGAGTGTTTATATTTGAAATGGACAATGTCCATGTCTGATTAATGAGGTGTTCATATTTGATCGTTCATATCTAGTCATGATAGCAACATAGGTCGAAACATATGCTGAAGCATAGGTCGAAACACCATCATTGTTCGTACATATGTGTATTCATAATCACTCATAAAGATATTTATATCTAGTTAATTGGTTATTCATATCTAATCGTGGAATATAAAAACTTATTAAAAATAAAGATATTACTAAAAATAGAAAGTTTAGAAGAGAAAACTATTGTGAGATAAATTAGGGATGAAGTCTTGGGGTGAAAACGTACCGTGTGAGTGAAGGTAGAGGTGTCAATGTGTACACTATGAGTTGGTGAAAGTATTTTCATTACCATACCTATTTGAAATTACTCTTTCATGTACTTTATTTTTACCCATTAAAATTAGACTTACCAATATGACCATACGTCCATACCGTATCTGTTAAAATAAAATGATAACAAAATGATAATAGATGCTAACAAATAATACTAATATATAAAAAATATATGAACACATTTCTTTCATATAAATACATCTTTATTTTACTAGTATGAAATCAAAATATAACTATATAGTCAATTTCAAATATGAGTCATTACAACCCTCTTGTCAAACTTTTTAACCAGAAAATAAAACGTATTAAAAGAAAAAAAAACATATTGTCTAAAATAAGATTTTACATTAGCTCATATTATCATTTTAAGAAGTATTACACTAAATATTATTCAAACATTATAATTTATCATATGGTGAAATCTGAGGAATATAATAATTATAATATATAATTTATAGTCATTAACTCATAAAACTCGGTGCAGCTAACATAAGAAAAAAAATATTATATAAGATATTATATTAGAAATAATATAATATTTTTTTTGATAATTTACCTTATAAGATAAACAAATATGAAATAACCTTTATTCATATCCCATTTACTTAACCAAAGGAATCTTATCCATATTCATATTAAATAAGTTAATAAAAAATAAATTTGTCCATATTCAACTTATCAAGTACGATATAAATCGAGATAGAAAATATCGACACACCCTAAGATCATATTTGGTTGTAGCATAAGTGAGCAATAAAGAGGAAGAAGTTGACATAATGACTTCTTAATTTAAAGAGTCTTTCAAGATTTTTTAAGTTCTGCTTTAAATTATTTCTCAATGGTGTCCGCAATTTGTATGAAAAATGATGAAATTATTACTATTTTTATTACTATTTAATTGTATGGAAGAAGATGATTAATATTTAATTATATTTTTAATATGATTATAAAAATATTTAATATTATATATTTTAATTATTTATTTAATTAGTATTATAATGACAATATTAACAATACATTATAATTAATATTTTTATTATAATAATAATAATATTAATAATATATTAATAGTGATAATAATAATAATACAAATAAAATTATTACCATCATTATATTTTTATTATTTCATTTGCTTAACTAAATATATTTTATGATCTTATAATTTAATATAAAAAGTTATGATTCCTTAACTTCATACTCAAAACTAAATATGGGCTGAATGAAAGAAGTAGAACCTTTGTACTTAAGAGTGACTGAGTGAGTATCTCTTTTGCAACCAAAAAAAAGTTACACAATAAACGAGCAACGGCGCGCTGTTGGTCGATCCCGCGAGGGCCCACTTTAAATGCGTTTCGTGTACGTTTCTGCGAGCTCTTAACACACCTGCTCAGAAAAACCCTTTTTCTCGTTTGCTTTTTTATTTTTTTTTCTCGTCTCTCCTCTTCTCTCTCTTTCCGAGGCCCGTTGATCATGCCGAGCTGCTCTCGTTCGAGTATCTTCTAATCGCTTAATTTTTCTCGAAGGAAGTCCAAGTCCATCTATTTTTCGTCTTTTTGTATAACTTTTTTGGTAATTTATGAGCTTATTTCCGCAAAGCTGCTTGAAGAGGTGAATTTTGGAGTTTAGTTTGAAGATTATACTAGAATCTCAAGTAAGGGGGCTAAGTGTTGGTCACCCAGGCACTGGGTTTCTGATTCAATTGATTTAATCAGCTTGTGACTCTGGAAGATTTCATAATTAGGGTTAATTAATTGGGCATGTGGATTTCACTTGTCTGGATCCATGGCTCTGTTGGTGTGATGTTTCTGGATTTCTGGGGCAGAAGAGAGGCCGATTAGGCTGATTTTGCTTGATTAGGGATCTCTCCAAGTAGTGCATAGAAAAATCTCAACAACAAAGGCTGTTTTGAAAGGACATAGCCCAAATTTAGGGGAAATTAGAACTCAAATCTCTACAGTCAGGCGTACATAGAGGCCATTCAGCTATGGAAGCTCAAGTTGGAAGCGGAAGAAACTGCCTGTATGGCACTGGAGCTGAGCTGGAGCTGAATTTGGGAAAGAGAAGCTATGAATGGGACTTGAATAACTGGAATTGGGATGGAGAGTTATTCCTCGCCAGACCTGCTAATGGAAATGGCAATAGGAATGGGAATATTGTTGCCTCAAACAGTTCGTCTTCTTGCTCTGAAGAAAATGGAGTAATGGCAACGGGTACCGGTCAAATCCAGACTCAAGCCGAAGAAAGGCGAAGAGTCAGGGTAGTTGAAGAGAATAACGGGCTTGGTACTCTCAGCTTGCAGGTTGGAACTAACCCATTAATTGCAAATGGCAATGGATTTGTTGCCAGTGACGAGGAGAGGGATGCAAAGAAGGGTAAGGTAGTGGGCCAGGCTAGCAGCTCTACGCGACCAGCTTGTCAGGTGGAGGGTTGTGGGGCCGACCTTACTGGGTCGAAGGATTACCATCGGAGACATAAAGTCTGCGAGATGCATGCAAAGGCCAACACAGCTGTTGTAGGAAACACAGTGCAACGGTTTTGTCAGCAGTGTAGCAGGTATAATAATTTATTAAAAAAATTAAACAGCACCAGGAACATTGTTATGATTCATATTTTAGTTAGGCAAATTTTCTTTAAGAGTGAAATCACTGGTCTATCTGATTTTATAATTATTTATCATTTTCACTGTCTTTACAGTTTAGGCACACGGTAGCTCTATAAGAGTTAATTTTAGGATTGAATTAGAAAAAAAATATACATGTTACATTCTTAATTCCTGCTAATTTGATACCAAAAAGTTGTAATCAAGCAGTATCAGAATCTGTATAATCATTTTGTCCTCAATTTCACTGTGACTTTGCATTCAGTATGTTTGATGTAGAGTTTTAGGCGCGAAGCGTTGCATTCGGTTTGTGAATGCGAATGGTTTCTTCTAGAGAATTCAAAGGAAGGCAGGGAGGGAAAATCTCTGCAGAATTTTAGTACCAATCTAATTGCTTTCTTGAGCCCCATTTGTGTTACACCATGCATACTACCTATATTTCAGTAGTGACTTATTTTTTCAACAATCATTGTTGTTTTGTGCATCCAATTTCTTCTTTGGTTGTTTATTTTAATTTAAACTTTTGTTCTTGAACAAAATCTATTGGTTAGTCACCTTTACTAGCTATATCTTAGTAATAACTTCTTTTGTTGCAACAATCATTGTTGTTTTGTGCATTCAATTTTTCCTTTGGTCCGTTTTATTTTGATTTGAGTTTCTATTCAAATAATCTATTTAAGCACCTTTTTGTTTAGGTTTCACCTTCTTGAAGAATTTGATGAGGGGAAAAGGAGCTGCCGGCGACGTTTGGCTGGGCACAACAAGCGCCGCCGCAAAACCCAGCCTGATGCCGCTGCCGGTCTTGGTGGGGTTGCTGCTTTGGATGAGAAAACAACTAGCTACATTATCATTAGTTTACTTCGCATCCTAACTGGCCTACATTGTATGAATATAAACCTCTGTTTGGTTCTAAATTACCACTTCTCTGTCTTTCTTTGCCACATCTTTTGTTGAATATACAACCTCTGTCTTTCTAATTACCATGCCCGATATGTCATTCCTGTGAAATTTGTCCAGCTTGTAGTGTACCAATTACCTCTATCTAGTGAAATAGATGATGTCTTATCTACATTTATAGTACCTGTATGTGCTTCTTGGTATTAGTTTGTCCTATTGAATCCACAAGTTCCTTCAGGATCTTTTAACTTGCTTCATTTATTTTTGTCAGCTTCAGACTTGCCTAAGTAAATCATACCTCACAAATCTTCTTTCTCCATGCCTAATTTTCTCAGCTAATAACTCCAGCCAGCCAATGGAGCAGGACTTGGCAGCTCATCTATTAAAAACCTCATTAGTCTTTCTGGTTCAACTGACATAAAGAGTCTCTTGGGCCTTCTGCAACCACCGTCACAGTCGCAGAGCCAGGAGAAGGCTGGTAATAGTGCAGGTCCTTCTGATGCTGTAACAAACCAAATGACTCCGGCTGAGGTAAAACGGTCAGGTTTGCCTTCGTCTAGGGCTTTTCACTCCAATGGATTCCTGGGGAGAGGAACTCTGTATCAGTTGCAATGAATGGCAACACAGTGTCCGCTATGATGGGTAAGATCTGTTGAATTGATTTCCTTCTTTTCTTTCTTCCTGCTTCTTCTTCTTCTTCCTCTTCTTATTCTTAGGTTTAAGTTTCTTGGTACATGCTGATGATTGCGTGCATTTATCCTGGCTCTTTGTACAGGTAGTCTGGTACCAGTCCCACAACTTTTTTTGGAAAAAACGTGGTAAACGGTTTTACCTCCATTCTACATGAAACACCTAAGACAACTTTCTGTGATTTGCTATGAATGTCTGCTACATTTCAAGTCCAGAATGCAATCCATTCCTTTTGTTATTTGCAAGCAAAATCAAATTACCAAATTCAAAAAAATGAACATCCCCCATAAACATGAAATGTTTGTCTCATTGTTCCATTAGAAAATATCGGCAATTCAGGAAATATTTTTTTCTTGACAAGTTCAGAAGGATGTGTGCCTCCTTAAAAAGTGTTTTACGGAGCGCCTTTTGGCAAGTAAAATTATCGGAGCAAGAAATCTGTCTGTTTCCTACACTTGACTACCACCCTGGCGCCTTTCTGTCTGTCCTCAATCTCTTTTGTTGGACCAAAGAACTTGGAATTTGAATCTCTCTCTGTCTCTCACACACATGCTCATCCATGCTAGGAACAGGAAACTTTGATCTCTCTCTCAAATGAGAATAGATGTTTCCCTATTGTTACTACCAAACTGTGCTCTAATTTACAGTATAACAATTTGATCAATGTTGTTTTTTCTCCAATTCAGCACCAACAGTTCAGAAACAGTGAGGCATTTGAAAGGGCTTCACAATGGTACATCTTAGAGTTTGCTATTCCAAACATCAGGGTAGAATTTTTCAAAGGTCACCGAAACTTATCATACAATCCTTTTTGGCCCTTGAAACTTTGAATTATCCGTTTTTAGTCACTTGAATTTGGTGTTTTTCCAACTACAGTCAATCCGTTACTATTTACACCTCCTTTCTCTTTGACTGCCTTTCCTCTTGATGTGCTTCTCATTACCTTGCGTCTACCCAACCTTGATTGGAGAAAATTCTCTCCTGTTTATCTCTACCTTGCACAAAATTTTGATTGGATATGCCTCTTTTCCCTGTGTATCTCTCTTCTTACCCTACATAAAAGTCATTGATTGCACAACATCACTCCATGACTTCAAACTATAGCACTTAAAATGCTGTTAAAAGTTGGGCGGCATCAGCTGCTTTTGCCAAAATTAAAGATTGAACTAGCATATTTAACTAAACAAGGATGTACAGAAAATATATGCAGGATCAAAGTTTATACAAACACAAATACATACAACTAGGAGGTGACAGAAGGAAGTGTGCGACCTGAGGAGAAAGAGATAATGGAAATTGTGACAGTAAAGGGTGGGAGTAATATCTGGCTTACAACCTATGCTAGTTCTAGGTTGATGTATTTGTGTTGGGAGGATATGTGGGTGAGGGGTAATTTAGAAGAATGATTTATAGAGATTTCTCTCAGGCTATTGTGATGGCCTTGAAAATAGTTGTTGTAGGACATTTTAGAGGGAGAAGCATATTATGCAAAGATTCAAGAAAAGCAATCTTTGTAAAGTTGCCCTAAAAATGTCTGCTCAGAGGCAAGCTTAAATGCATTTTAATTCTGCTTTTTTCAGAGTCAGTTGCTGGCCAACCAAGGCTGCGGGATTTTGATCTGAATGCTGCATGCAATGATACAGAAGCTGAAGATGGGGCTCACACAATGGTGACTACAGCATGTAATGGTAATGGATCTCCCAACTATCCTGTCTGGATGACACAGAATCCCCAGCAGCAGAGCCCTCAGCAGACAAGTGGTAATTCAGACTCCTTGTCTGCTCAATCATTATCAAGCTCCAATGGAGATGCACAGGTATATGTTTTTACTTGAAGGTTATTTATATTGATGCACCAACTTGCAGGGCCTTGCTTGACTGGTACAGTAAAGCACGATGCCAATACTCGTCAGCATGCAGATAACCGCAATCATGCCATGTTAACCTAACTAACCTATCTATGAGTTCTCAACCATTCTTTTGTCGATTTCATCTAACTGCGAATTAAGCACCCACCTGCTTCTCTGAGTTTCCAGTTTCAAGAACTTTTTTGCATCAGCTGTGCATTTACTTTTCAGATATCTTAACACTATTTTCAATCAACAATTGAAGCACTACATTTTGGCCCAGCAATCAATTAGCATAAACTTAATCCAAAGAAAAGGACCAAAGAGGGCTAACATTATGATAATAACAGTTGTGACGTTTCAAACTAATTCTTTTTTCTATTTTCAGTGCCGTACTGACAGAATTGTATTCAAGCTCTTTGGCAAAGATCCTCATGATTTCCCTATGGATCTGCGGGCCCAGGTAATATTACATATACTTCTTTATGTGCATGTTTTAGCTCATAGATTTCTATATATCTTTTAACATTTTTGTTAAAAATACAGATTTTTGATTGGCTAAACAACACTCCAACTGATGTGGAGAGCTATATCAAGCCTGGCTGTGTTATTCTAACTATATATTTTCGGTTACCTGAGTCTAAATGGATAGAGGTATGTTTCTGAACTGGTACTGTTTGGCATATTTGGGACTAAATTAAAAACTCGTGTGATCTACATTTAATTGTGCTGTTGGTATACAGTTACGCGAGGCCTTGTGCTCTGAAATCGAGAGACTTCTGAGTATTTGCACTGATGACTTCTGGCAGACCGGTTGGATCTATGTCAGAGTACAACATGAAATAGTTTTCATTTATGATGGTATGTTCTCTTAAATCTCAATAAGTAAATCTTGGCTGATATAATATCAATTTGAGAAATTATTGTTGCATTGCAAGTTCTGCATTCCTTATTTGTACGGTTGTACCCAATATTAGGTATAAACACTTTTCGAAGAAACAGTCTCTTAAATTTCGGAGCATGTATTTTTGAAAAGTGTTTGTACTTAACGTTGGGTGTAAATAAGGGGTGCAAGTATCGCTTCTATATTAATTGAGGCTGTATATGGGTCCATGCCGGAGTCCTTTGTGGACAATTTAAATTTTCACTTTAACTTCTTTTCGGGTTTTACGTTGAGTGATACTAGTTGTATACGCTTTCAATTTTTCTATTTCAGGTCAAGTAATTGTAGATGCAACTGTGCCTCTAGGTGGTATGGATTATAGTAAGATTTTGTCTGTCAGACCAGTAGCAGTGCCTTATTCCAGTAATGTTAAGTTTGAAGTCAAAGGTTTAAACCTTGCTAAGGAGTCAATGAGGTATTAGCTTCTTGATCATTTTCTCCCATTCTACGTATTTTTCTTTCTTGTTCCTTCTCTTTTTCTTCTTTCTTTGTTGTTGCTGATTTAGTTTTTTTTTTCCTGCTTTTAATTGGGTCTTTCAGGCTTTTCTGTTCATTTGAAGGGAGGCAGTTGTTTGAAGACTATTCAAGAACCCTGGCTATTGAAAGGCGTGATTCTGAAACCCAGAATGAAGGGGTGAACCATCTTGTAGCTCTAAATTTCTCGTGTTCTACCCTCAATTCAAGAGGAAGAGGATTCATCGAGGTTCCGATCATTTCTCAAAATTTTTGTGCGTCAATCTTAGTTTTAGTGCTCAATTTCATGACGTATTGCAGGTGGAAGAACATGGGTTTAGCAACAGCTTTTTCCCATTCATTGTGGCTGAAAAGGAGGTCTGTTCTGAGATTCGTGCACTTGAGGATCTATTTGATGTCTCTGCACTTGACAGTTCCATTCTCAGGGATGAAGCTTTCAAATTCTTAAATGAGCTCGGCTGGCTCGTCAGAAAAAGCGAAGCCCAGTCTCACTCCAACAGCATTGCACTGGGTCAAGGTGGATTTCAGCTGGCCCGGTTTGAGTGGCTCATACTGTTTGCCATCAACCAGGACTGGTGTCATGTGGTTAAAATGCTTTTGGATATTTTATTTACAGGGGCTGTAGATTTGAGCGGTAAAAAGTCTCCTAGAGAGGTCGCTGTTTCAATGAATTTACTCTTAGATGCAGTTAGGAGAAATTGTAGGGGAATGGTTGAGACTCTGCTGAGGTATTCATTTAACGGAGAGGGGTATATATTTAGACCTGATGACCCAGGTCCACTTAAGTTGACTCCTCTTCATACTGCGGCTTCTAGGAGCAGTGCTGAGGGGGTAATAGATGCTTTGACAAGCGATCCCAACATGGTACATTTTTTGCTTAATTAATACTTGTGTGGTTATTTTACAATTGTTTTCAACTTATTGTGATTTGTTGGATGTAATTCAAGGCTAAAGAGTACAAAGACGAACACCAAAAGCCAATCAATATCAAAATTTCATAGCAGGCCATAACAGTTGCTGTATTTACTTTTTTTCCGTGTATTTAAAGACGTTTGATTATTCCAGGTGGGACTAAAGGCGTGGAAAACTGTAAAAGATGGAAATAGTAAGACCCCTGATGACTATGCTTGTGAGCAATGCTTTGACTCATACAGGCAACTGGTACAGAAGAAACTTGACCAAAAACATGAAAATCCGCATGTTGTAATTGGTATACCTGAAGTTGTGTCCAATAGCTCCACTTTTGGTATCTCTGGAAAGGCAGTGATACCACCACCAAGGCAGTACTGCAACCTCTGTACCAGACAGGTACAGTACCGCAGTACATTGACAACAACCTTCCTGTACCGGCCTGCTTTGCTGACTATGGTTGGTATCGCTGCAGTATGTGTGTGTGTGGGGATATTACTTCATACACCACCCAAGGTTCGATTCGTAGTACCATCATTTAGATGGGAGTTGTTAGATTTTGGAGCTATTTAAGGTTGTGTTACTATTATGAGGTAATTAATTAGGTTTTTAAGTGTTGTTGTGCAAGTTTTAACCGATGTGTAAGTGTGGCAACTATTTATTGGTTTGTAAACAAGTGTAAAGTAGGTTTATATCGCCATTATGATTTTTTTCTGGCCTCATATTATTATATATCATGTTGTAGCGCGAGTCTGCATTTATCGTAGTTTGTGTAGCTTGATTTGTAATGTGAATGGAGACCCTTTTAGACCAATTTAGCTAGAGATACAAAGTGATAGATTTTGCACAATTATTGTCCAGCTACTATGGGGAAATTTGTTTATCATAACTTTTGAATCAGTAGTCCGCTCAAATCCTGTTGGCCAATTTTGCTCTAGTACTATCCTCTCTCTGAAATTTAGATTTTTCTTGCTATTATCCTTTTGCAGTGTATTGGTCATTTCTATACTTTTTTCTATTTTGAAATTTTGATCCAGTTCGTTCCGTTAGGTGATTTTGTTTTTTAAATGTTGACATTTTCTGTATTCTGTTTATTCTGGTCAGTTTGGATCGCAGTGTGCTGCAAGCAAATTTTACTTCTGTGACTGTTTGTTTGAACTTCATAACACATTGCAAGACGACGATTTTTTGAGGTTTTAGTCATGCATCTGTGCCTCTTTCAGTCTTTCTTCACCTGCAGCCACTGCATCTAATTACAAACTACGCCGGAGCATAAATACACATTTTTTCTTCTCATAATTTTTTATCGTAATCTAAGCCTAGGCAGTTCGTAAGTTTAATTAAAAAAGAAAAACATATTCTAACTTGCAACACACATTGGTGTTGCAAAAATTATTAGAGACATTGGTGTGTCTAATACTCATTATGATTGTTTGATCATGTCCAATTTTATAATCCTGGTCTCCTAGATGAACAAAAATAATTCCATAAAGAACACAGATGGATAAAAACAGATTCCTCAAAGAACACAGCTTAACACCCCCCCCCCCCATTTTTCATGATAATCCCCCTCACCCATCCATGGTGGCCTTGTACTTCTTCATTTTCATATTAACCCCCCCCCCCCCCCCCCCCCCCCCCCCCCAAAGTAATGTTCTAAAATTGTTAAGGGATATCAATATAAATCATATGAGTATGATTTATTGAACCCGCACACGACATGAATTGGTTCGTTGTGTTTGCAAATCAAGTTTGTGACCAGTTCTTAGCAACCAGGAGATGATTCTCAGGAGAAATGCTGGGTGGGACATAGCTCACAAGCCGTGTGTCAAACCCGTTTTCTTTCAGCCAAAAAAGCCTGCCAGTATCAATTATTTCTTTGCACATGAAGCCGAAGGCAGCTCTTTCTGTTGGGGGCATATTCCGAATTACTTTCTCTATCCCTCCATCAGAACCAGCTTTATCCGTTTCACTGGAATAAGTTGCATAAATTTATAAGCACAATCACAAATAAAGAGTTGGATGAGGTATTTGTAAATCTTTTACCTAAAAAATGACAAAAACTTTGTTCGAGTTGCAAGTTATATATCAAAATATAGTAACACCAACTGAATGTTTCATTTGTTTACACATTTTTTAATATATTATGGTTTACTCACAAAACTTCCAGGGGTTGAGTTTCATCTTGAGTAATATTATCTGAAGATTCTGAACTATGATCGCCATCAACAGCCCAGCTGCTGAACCATGTCATGGCATGGAATTCATCTTTATTAATCCCTATATCTGAGAGAAATTTTTTATCTGTAACACAAAAAGAGGAAAAATTTGTAAACAGTGCTATGAAGTAAAAGGACATTAAAATATAAGGTGGTCAAGATAAATATAATGGGCTTACTCTTGTAATGTTTCCATTGGCAGAGATGGTGGCAACAAGTTGCTATCGCCAGGCCTGCAATTTTACCTTTTCCTTCCTTCCTATTTTCACGGATGCAGCAATTTACCGTAAGATCTGAAAGCAAACAAACAAGGAAACATCTTTATAGGTGCATTGGACATCTGACTTCTATGAACTTTGGTAAATTGGTACTGTACCAGTTCCTCAAGAGTACCACTAGGGCCCAGTTTAACTGATTAAACCTAAATAATCCCAGAGATGACTAATACACTAGATATACATGCCTTTACAAGAATATGTACTGATAAATCAAGAGCCCAACACTAAATATTCCTGGTAATGGTTACCTGTTGCAGGCCCACAAAGATGCTTTCCTGTGGCAAGATAAGGGATGCCTTTCAAAGAATCCACCGCGCACAAGTTCAAATCCTCAACTAATAGCAAATACACTCTTAGATGCAAATAGTTGTGATGAATTGAAGTTTAAGAAAGCTCAGCTCACTGATCAGCTTTTGCCTAGTTTGACCTGTACTTTATGTTGTAAAAAAAAAGTAACAGAAACTATCCATTCTTTTTTTTTAATCTATTTCCTGTACCAAATGCTACTGGTCCTTAATCAAATGGTACACAATGGAAATGGAATCTGAGATTTCAAACCTATATGAAGGGAGGAAGCCTTACTGTCAATTCGAAGACGTTCTAGGGTTAGGCTTTCATTCTGCATAAGCTCCTATCTGCCTAATTCATAGAAACATTAAAACATAAAAGATATAAATAGTATACAGTTCTGTTAAGAAAAGCATTCAGAATATAAATGGCCTTTCAAACGTTCTCATTTATAAAATTAAGTATTTATTTAAATAGATAGTTATTCTAAGCACTCAACCTTTTCCTTTTAAATCTGAGTTCTGAAGCAAAATTTGGTCCCTACTCCCTACAATGGGTTTCAGCACCCTGTAACATAAGTTGATGTTCTGGAGACAAAAAGATCTAAAACACAACAATGACATTCCCCGATTGAGATCTCTCTTAGAACGATAATTGTTACAATTCATTCTAGATCAGTTGACAGCAGTAACTACAACTTCTGTCGGTGGGGAGATCAGTACAGGTAGCAACACTTATGAATGGAGTGATAATTTTGAACTAAAGGGACCAAGAGAAAAAAAGGAAATTGACCGATATTTGCAAGGAAATTTCCATAAAATTCTTTAAAAAGCATTTTGCTGATGACAAGGATATACCTTCAGCTTGTATGACCTTCTTTCTACAAGAATAACTTTTCTGATGTTGTAACAGTCGGCAAGCATCTGGGTCAAGTAACCTCTACCAGCTCCAAATTCAACCACTGCCAAATCAACGTTCCTTACCTCTGGTTTTCTATCCTCAGTTTCTGGCGCTACCTCATTGGTTTGTTTCTGTAAGATGCCAAAAGATTCAATGTTACCCAGAATCGAGGCCTGCTGTATGACATGTTTCTCCTGATATGGCACACTTCTGTTTAAAATGAGAGAGACCAAATTAAATTGTAGTTCTGTGACATTTTTGTGAATAAAATTTCACCAAGTAGATCATCCTATTCCAACAGAATAAGAAGTAATCTGTTAATTTAAGTAGTTACATGAATGAACATGTAAACATATGAAATGATTCTACCAGTTCACACCAACCCATGCCAAGCCCATTAAGTAGAATGATGTTTCAGTGGTTTGGAGTCTAGGATCAACAGCATAGTTCTTGCTGAAGTATGTGATTAACACAGGATAGTTTTAATAACAATTGATGGATAAATAAAATTGTGAAAGGACTTTACTGAAAAAGAAAGGATGCCATACTTATTCAATTTTCCTTTAAGCCACTTCTCACAAGATTCTGGTACCAGGTATGAATCTCTCAAAACTTGCACCACAGAAGAATGAACTGATTTGATCTTGTGAATCAAATCCCAGAACTCAGAAGTAGCAAGTTCATGGATAGAGCCCCTTTTCTCGGCTGAGCTCACCAATGGCTCATCGAGTCGCCAGAATTTATGGATTTGGCATAATAAGGTTGTGCCTCTAAAGCATCAGCTTGTTTCTTGAAAGGACATCTTTTTATATGCAATTCCAGACTATCTTGAAGGACAGTGCTAGACCAAAGTAAAAAAATTGCGATTATTTTCAAATGTTATTATTTTAAACATGTGAAACAGTAAATTGATCTAGAAGAAATATTAGCTAAAGAGACGATTAGAAATCTCTGTCCTGATCTTATTACATTATACTGTGCTGTCAAACTTTCAATAGAAAGGCAATAATGCATGAAACATCATAACAATAAGTCAAAAACCATAGGTTGAGGTGTAGAGATTCTTACTGCGATGGGTCTATTGGACAAGGCACGCGGCTAGAAGCCGAAGACGGGTTGTGGTTTCCACAATAACTGCAGGAAAGAGAAACAAAAATAAGGAAATTTAATTATGAATTTAGAAATGTAGACTGTGCACGTCTCTGAGAGGGAGAAAGAGAGAGAGACAGGCATTACAGGGAGGAAGGAAGAGGCGCGTTGGCGCAGTGGCGGCGCTTTTTGGGAAGCCAGAAGTGGCATCGAAATGCCGGCGGCTCCAGTTCGTCGGACATTGCTCTTTCGTTTTCGCCCAGTTCAACGGCCTCCCCCGCTTACGCTGATTTACACAGTACTGAAAATTGGCAAAATTGGATCCTTTAAAAATTAAATATTTATCTCTGAAAATATTAAAATCTTAAATATTTATTTATATAAATAGTATTATCTATATAAAAATTAAATTTACAATAGAAAAAAAATACTCCTATGATAATTCAACGTATTTTCATTTATATATAAATTTTCTTACTAATTTTATTATTTGAGTGATACACACAATTATCACAAAATTATTTTTATCGCTATCAATACTAATCTCATTGATAGGCACTAGTTACGGTCAGACCTGATTTGTACCAGTTCTGATTCTTAGAAATCTGTCACTTTATTTGAGATTGCATTTACGCATCGTTGGAGTTCAAGGAGAGAGCAAGAGTAAGTACCAATATAGCAACAACATAATGTGCATAGCAAAATAAAATAATTCAACGCACTATCACTGATTTTGTTGCGGAGTAAACTGTATGGATGATGAAAAAATATAGAAATATATTTTTTATCCTATTATAATTTTAATTTATTGTTAATTTATTTTTTATGAGGATAATACTATTTATGGGTAAATATCCAAAGTTTGAATATTTTTAGGGATAAATATCTATTTTTTTAAATTTGAAGGGATAAATATCCAAATTGGGATGTGTTGAGGAGTATATACTCAATTTTGCCCTGAAAATAAGATAGGGAATGCATCCGGGGATCGCTACTTGCTATCCTCTCGAATTTTTTTTGTCTGTAGAGATATTTTAAACGTTAATTTGGAGAGCTCAAATTAGTGTGGAGAATATTAAACGTAATTTTGATGCAAAGAGGATTTATTATTATTAAATTAGAACCGTTGATCGGACAGTTCAAATAAAAAATACAGCGGGTGGGGTTTTTTATCCGCTCCTCAGAGGATGTGGTTTCATAGACCCGGTTAGTTCTTTGACGTCTTTTGCTAGTTGATGGCTGCAATATATAAATATATATAGTTTATCAGTCATACTTTCATTTATATTTGAACTAAAATGTTAACAACTTAAATTTCATTTTTTTTATATTCAAATTTTTGATTTAAGTATCTATATAATTTTTTTATATCAAAATCTCATAGAATATAAATTTTTATCTTTTTTAGAATTATTTTATTATTTTTAATGATTATTAAAAGATGATCATAAATAAAAATACTAATATGTGTATGTCAAAAATGATCAATTTTAAAAATTATTAAAAATAATAAAATAATTCTAAACATGATAAAACTTTGTATGCTATAAGATTATTATTTATTGAACTATTTAAATTCAAATTTTAAATATGAAAAATTAAAATTTGAGTCATTATCAATTTTGGTTTGAAAATGAAAATATGCATACTAGACAAACTCTATATATTAGATCTAAGAATAAATATATAATTAAAAATAATTATTTTTTATAAAATTTGTAAATTCATACTTAAATAATACTATATCATTATAAAAACAAATATTTAAATAAATTAAAGAAATTTCTCATCAAATATGATAAAACTACTTATTTTATCAACTTAGGTGTGCTTCTGAGTCGAGATGAAAAGAAAAAAGAGTGAAATATAAGAAAAAAGAGTTATATTTCTAACACCTCAAATTAGGATGAAAATTTTAGACAAAAAGAAGTTGTGGTTGCTCGAATTGTCTTTATTAGAACTCTTTTTGAGGTCGGTTTTGGTTGAATTACTATTCGGAAGGGTCATCTTGTTTGTTTTTATAGGAAAAATTGAGGTGATTCCTCCAATTGGGGTTGTACTTGTTTGAATAAGGATTGTTTTTGTGACTGAAAAGAGTTGTTTAGCATGTTGACATGCTCTTGCTCTTATATTTATTTTTGTTTCAGCCATTTGACATTTTGGCATTCGCTCGTGATATGGCTGCTAGCCCCACACACCTCGCATGGAGTAGCAGAGACTTTAGTTTGCCCAATTTACTTGTAAGTGCATCAATTTTGGCACGGAGCATGATAAAGTCGCTAACTTCATGCTTGCCAAGTGTAAGGTTGGTTGGTTGACGTCTGGACGACTATTAGCTTTGGTTAATCACCATGTTCTCTATCAAGTCATATGCATCATCAACACTTCGGTTCGAAATAAACTGCTACTGCATCAATAGACATACAAGTACTATCATTTAAATTGTCACACCCCAAAATAAAAAGAATAGTACTCAGAGATGACAACCGCCACGTGTGCACGAAGACACACATATATTTAAGGCTAAAAAATACACAAGTCATTCATTTATCACAATAACATAATAAAAGTCTATTTATACATGCCAAAATAAATAAATATAAGAGATTTGCGAAGTAAAAATAATAACTAATACAAAATGAGATGGCGGCTGACGAGAGGTCATCCAATAGTCAAATATAACTATCTAACAACTATAAAAGAATAAAATAAAATAAAATAAACGACATTACAATCATGAATATCTCCTAAAGTCGATCCTCACATACGTCATCTTGCTCCAAACCTAGACCCCACAACCACTATGGAAACATGAGTGACAAGTCACTCGGTGCGGTTTTAGGTTCGACAGACCGATATTGTATATCTCTAGGCTTAAACTTAAAATCATTAAAAAATATTTTATAACGAGATATAATAGTAATATATAGGTACATAAAATTCTAGTGTAAATTTTTAAGTTGATTTAATTATTTTACAAGTAAGGTATAAAATGAATACAAAAGAGTTTATTAAAAAAAATACACTACATGAATGTCATGATAAATTATATCAAAATTAAACCCCAAAATGAATAATTTTAAAATAATATAATATATAATAGTACATAGGTCAAACTCACATATCACAAACATGACCTTACGTGATAAATTCTTTTCAGAAAGAACCAACCACATCCCAGACTTTATAAAGAGAGCGCCAACCAAAGCAAAACCAACCCTAATCTATCTCGCACAGTCCTTTACTATAATAGAAATGAACAACGACTTGATTTTTATCAATACATCTATAATTCAGATTAAAGGAGACTATTCGAAAATAATATGAAATGAAATGAATCAATCACGAATAAATATAAAGTGACAAAATAGTCACTACCAAATATAAAGTGACAAAATAGTCACTGACATAAATAAAAGTCAACCATCACAATCACAGTATACCTCCTTAATAATAAATAAAAGTGTGTTTTCACTATGAAATCGAGCCGGTACTTTCACTCTCCCCACACCAAATCTGAATATTCATTTATAATTTATAATTTTTTTAGTTCCTTAATGATATGCTAATTATAATATATATATATATATATATATATATGCATATTCTAATCTTAATATAAAAATGAATTCATAGAATCATTTGGGAATCTAATGTTCAGAAATTTCATAATAAATTTTGTTGCGTAAAATAATAACATAATTTTAATACTATTTAATTCAATTCTAAATTATGAATGAATAAATAATTCAAGTGGAAGAGTTCAAATTAAACTTGAACTTTAGTGAAATAGTTCAAATCAAACTTGAACTTTAAGTGGAAGAGTTTAAATTGAACTTGAACTCTTATAATCGGAAATCGGCTGACTTGAATAGACTAACTAAGGTATTCGAGACTAAATTACTTCGGTACTATATTACTTTAGGACTAAGTTACTTCGGGACTAGGTTACTTCGGGACTAAGTTATTTCAATGTTAAGTTAGCCTTGTTCATGTCTATCCATTTGAATAAGATCGTCATGCCTATCAATTCAAATAAGATCGTTCATACTTATCCATTCAGATAAGATCGTTCATGCCTATCCATTCGCATAAGATCGTTCGTTCATACCTATCCATTCGGATAAGATCATTCATTCCTATCCATTTGGATAAGATCGTTCATGCCTATCCATTCACATAAGCCTAGAATACAAAATAGGATCCACCTTAGCGGCCTTGTGTAGGCCCGTAAATAGTATTCAGACCATTCGATCTTCTAGGTATATTTTCAGGGTACTAGTGTTGAATTTTTGAGACATAGATGATGAATTAAAATTATTATTTTCTTAGTTCTGTTTTGTACAGAGTGTACACGGATATTTATACACTTGTGTATAACGGTTGCCTATTTCTAGCCTAACGGTACAATTACTAGGAAAAATAGATTGAAGCCTTATTTGCTAAAATAGTGGCTCTTTATTTTTTTTTCTAAAAATAGCCGATGAGGAATTAACCCCAACGGGTCGAGGCTATCATCTCCCCCTTCCTTCTTTGTTCTCAACACTCCCCCTCAAGCTTGGATTGTAAAGATCGTATAATCCTACCTTGCTTGAGATATCGTTAAACCCTTGGTAAATATATCCGCTAGTTGATTTTCGCTTCTCACGAACGAGTCTCTATTTCTTTTGATTGAACTTTTTCCCTTACGAAGTGACAATCCACTTCAATGTGTTTAGTTCGTTCGTGAAAAATGGGATTCGCCGCAATATGTATGGCCGCTTGATTATCACAATACATCTTCATCGGTTCCTTAATTTCAATGTTCAAATCGGCCAACACTTGCTTTATCCAAGTTAGCTCACTAGCGGTGGATGCCATGACTCGATATTCCGCTTCGGCGCTTGATCGAGCCACGACATTTTGCTTTTTGCTCTTCCATATGACTATATTTCCGCCTACAAAAGTGCAAAAACCGGTGGTGGACCTCCGATCGTAGCCCCCGACCCAATCTGCATCGGAATAGCCACATGGCATATTAGTATTATTGTTTTTCATCCATATTCCCTTTCCGGGACACCCCTTTAAATATTTTAAAATTCGGTTTATTGCTTCCATATGAATTGTTCTAGGCGCATGCATAAATTGACTAACCAAACTAACGGCATAAGAAAGGTCCGGTCGCATAACAGTTAAATAAATTAATTTTCCTACAAGTCTTTGAAATTGGTTTACATCTTCCAATGGTTCACCATCTTCACTATTTAACTTCACATTTGTATCAAGTGGAGTTTTGGCCGGCTTACATCCTATTTTACCCGTTTCTTTAAGTAAATCAAGAATATATTTTCTTTGACATATAAATAATCCTTTTGAAGAATAGGCTATTTCAATACCGAGAAAATATTTTAATTTATCTAAATCTTTGATTTCAAAACTATCTTTTAAATCCCTTTTTACTTTGTTAATTTCTAAGGAATCATTTCCCGTTATGATTATATCATCTACGTAAACAAGAACAACACCAATATTATTATTAGAAATTTTAGTAAATAGAGAATTATCGGCATCACTTACCTTAAAATTGCACGATGTCAAAAATTTACTAAGCTTACCATACCAAGCTCTTGGGGATTGCTTGAGACCATAGATAGATGTCTTAAGCCTACAAACAATGTTAGAGGCATTTTCCAATTTATGCCCCGGGGGCAAATTCATATAAACCTCTTCTTCAAGTGCACCTTGAAGAAAGGCGTTTTTAACATCCATTTGTTCTAAATTCCAATTATTATTTGTTGCAATTGAGAAAAGAATCCTAACGGTATTCATTTTTGCAACTGGAGCAAAAGTTTCATGATAATCAATGCCTTGAGTTTGGGTATACCCTTTAGCCACTAACCTTGCTTTATATCTTTTGATTGTACCATCACAATTATATTTAATTTTATATACCCATTTACAATCTACATATTTTTTATGTTTTGGTAGTGGACATAGTTCCCAAGTCTCATTTTTTTCTAGAGCCTTAAGTTCATCCTCCATGGCTTTGCACCAATTTTGATCATTCTTTGCGATATCATAGGAGACGTGTTCCTCCAATTTTGACAATTTATTTAAGAAAGCAAAGTGATCACAAGAGATATTCTCATAGAAAATATAATCATGAATCGGATATTGTACCGTATATGTTACAAAGTCTCTCAATCTTATAGATGGTTGAAGTTGTCTAATTGAGCGTCTCAATGGCATAATTTCTTCAATATTACCTCCTTCATTGCCTTGCAAGTTTTCTTCACTTCCTTCAGTTGTGTTTTGTTCTTCATGTATTCCACTTTCTACAACATCACTAGGTGCTACAAGAATTTCACTTGCATCATTGTTAGTAACATAGGAAGGTATAAACTCACTTGAAGTTGATATTTCAAAACTTCCTTCAAGTGTGTTTTTAAAAAATGGTTCATTTTCAAGAAATGTTACATCTCTAGAAACATAAAGTTTTTTTTTTTTGGGATCATAGCATTTATATCCCTTTTTTGAGTAGAATATCCCAAAAAATAGCTTTAATAGACGTGAAATCTAATTTATGAATACGATTTTTATGTACAAAACATGTGCATCCAAACACTTTTAAATGATCAAGATTAGTTTTCTTTCCAAGTAAAAATTCTTGAGGACTCTTAAAATTCAATTTTACACTCGGCAATCTATTTACCAAATAAGTTGCCGTGAGAATGGCATCCGACCAAAAAATATTTGGCATATTATTTTGAAACAAAATAGCTCTAGTTATTTCTAAGAGATGACGATTTTTTCTTTCAGAAACTTCATTTTGTTGTGGAGTGTAGACACACGATGTTTGATGAATAATGCCTTTTTCTTTAAAAAATTTAATGAAGTTTTCATTCATATATTCCGTTCCATTATCACTCCTAAAATTTTTAATCTTTTTGTTAAATTGATTTTCTACCAAGCTTGCAAAACTTTGAAAATGATTGAATACTTCACTTTTATTTTTCATTAAATAAGTCCAAGTATTTTTTAAAAAATCATCAATAAAAATCACAAAGTACTTAAAATCATTGTAAGAGACAAAGGGGGCGGGTCCCCATACATCGGAATGAATAAGTTCTAGAATTTCTTTACTTGTAGAGTTTGATTTACAAAAAGGAAGTTTGGTGTGCTTAGAAAGCTTGCAAACTTCACACTTACTACAATCAACTAGAGAAAAGTTAAATAAATTTTTTAAAATCTTATCGGAGGGATGCCTAACTCTTTTGTGCCAAAGGTCATGCAAGTCCTTTTTTTTTTAATATTCAAAATGGACTTGTTGGTGTTCAAAAAATAAAGACCATTTTCTAAGAATTCTTCACCAATCTTCTCCTTGGTGATTAGATCTTGAAAAACAACACTACTCGATTTAAACACTACTTCACAATTTAAATCTTTTGAAATTTTACTAATAGATAACAAATTTACGTTGCAATTTTCAACAAGATAAACATCTTGAAAGAATTTTTTGGGAAATAAACTAACAATACCCCATCCTTTTATTCTAATTTTTTCATTATTAGCGACAGTGAAAAATTGATCATTATAAATTGGACAAAAATTTCGTAACAAGTTTTGGTTCCCTGTCATATAGTCGGTAGCACCGGAGTCTAATATCCATCGTGTACAATTATTTGGGTAATTTTTAGTAGAAAAACCAATTGTCAAACATAAATTTTCAGAGTTTGGCCTAATTCTAGATTTGGGCCCTGAATAAATATTGAGATCAGATAAACCTTTCTGGCCCGTCTCTCTCTGGCTTGTCTGTTGCTCCATTTGTTGACCCATTATTTCCGTGAGCCTCAGCAAGTGAGACTCGATGCGATCCAGACGAGAAACTTCTGAAATCGACTCAGATCTGCTCGCTTCTCCTTTGACCAGAAATCCCTTCTTCTCCTCTTGTCGCCCGTCTAGGGTTTTGGTGTTCTTCTTCGCCACCTCTCCCTGACTCCGATAACCACCATCTCCCTTCCACCTAGGCTTTAAATGAGGGTGTAGAACCCAACATCTATCACTTGTGTGCCCCGATTTCTTACAGTGAGAGCACTTTTCGCTCTTGTTTCTCCCCCTGTCCAGGTTGGAGCTAGAGACAGCGAAAGCAAGTGTCTCAACCGCCTGGTTGTTCCTTTGCACCTCTGAGCTCATGACAACTCTTTGCGAATCCTCTCTCTGCACCATCGCCATAACGGCCGAATAGGAAGGTAACTCGAGGCTGAGGAGGATTTGCGACCTGACTGCTTCGTAGCTCGAGTCAAGGCCTCCCAGGTAGATATAGACCTTGTCTTGCTCTTGCCTTTTCTCGATCTCCACCGGATCTGTGGTAGGAGGTAAGTATTTGGCTAGCTCATCAAACTCGGCATTGAGCTCTACTAAGTATTCTTCATATGGCTCTTCATCTCTTGCTTGGCTCGAAAGATTTGTTGTTTGAGTTGATAAATATAACTATAATTATTTTGTTGGCCATACACATTTCTAATCTTTTGCCAAAGTTCCTTTGCACTATTGGAGTAAAGAAACATTCTTGACAATCTTGGCTCGATGGAGGCCGATCCATGACATGACTAGGTGATCTGTCATTTGCCATTCTTCTATCTTCTTAGTTTCCTCCGCATTGGGCTCGTTGGCTTTTCAAACCACGACATTTTTTAGTGCCGGTGACATGGCCCGGCTTCCCTCTGCCACTAAGAGTAAAGGTTACAGATTTTGCCCATGCCAGGTAATTTTTTTCATTGAGAAGTTCTGGAGTCAATTTGTTGATTTCTTGAGTCATTTTTGGATTTTATTGGTAAAGGATTTTCTTGGCTTTTCAAAGAAATTTCTGTGCTAGTTGAAAGGAATTGATCTGATAAGAACAGTTTCCGAGAATTGGTGCTGGTTGAAAGGAATTGATCTGGTAAGAACAGTTTCCGAGAATTGGTATTTGTTGGCTTTTACTAGTATGAGATTTTGCGAAAGCTGGATCAGATATGTTCTGATACCATGTTGAATTTTTGAGACAGAGATGATGAACTAAAATTATTAGTTTCTTAGTTCTGTTTTGTACAGAGTGTACATGGATATTTATACACTTGTGTATAACGGTTGTCTATTTCTAGCCTAACGGTACAATTACTAGAAAAAATAGATTGAAGCCTTATTTGCTAAAATAGTGGCTCTTTATTTTTTCTAAAAATAGCCGATGAGGAATTAACCCAACGGGTCTGAGGCTATCATCTCCCCCTTCCTTCTTTGTTCTCAACAACTAGTAAGCTTTGAGATGAAAACGATCTAGCTAGCTTCTGTCACCTGAGGTGATGTGAAGTGAGGGCTTCTTTGTTCAAAGCACAATAGGTAACATATTTTCTCTAACACTTCAAAAAATGTTTATGGTTTTGGAAAGGATCCGTATCAAACCATCACCAGTAGAGAGCCCCCTCTAAGTCCTAACTAAGAACCTAGTTACTACTCCGAATAGAACAACTACTGCAAGAGGAAGTGTAAAATTTTGAACAATGTTTCAGTCTACCACTCCAATTTCGTTCATGCCTATCCATTGCTAGCTGATCGGATAAGATTGTTAATGCTTATCAACTCAGTCGGAAACCTTAGTATAAATAGGGGAACCCTCCTCCTAGTCATTCACTCCTCCGACACGGCGGGACGAAGAGGAAACTGTGAGAGAGAAGAGGTGACCTGAAACTCTAATCGCTCATTGCACATTGCACGTGCCCCCGTTACTCGTGAATGAAACTTGCTCTTAACCCGTAACAAGAATTAACCAAGAAAGGAGTATATCTAGGTGTGGAGTACATTTTGGATTTCTGTTAAATCTAGTACTTAGAATTAATTGTATAGTAAATCGTGTGAGTGCAGAGTACATTTTGGATTTTTGTTAAATCTAGTACTTAGAATTAATTGCATAGTAACTCGTGTGAGTGCGGAGTACATTTTGGATTTCTGTTAAATCTAGTACTTAGAATTAATTATATCGTAACTCGTGTGAGTGCGATGTACTTTGTATTTCTGTTAAATTTAGTATTTGAAATTCATTATTTTGTAATCCATATATGTGCAGAGTATTTTGATTTTTTTGTTAAATTTAATAGTCAGAATTAATTATTTTGTAAACCGCATATATGCGGTGTACTTTAAATTTTTGTTAAATTTAGAAATTGAAAATAAAAATCTGAATTTCTAAATAAAACATTTCTTAATAAAAGTATTACAAAGTTTTCTAAACTATTATGAAAAAGAAAATCTAAATTTCTAAAAATATTTTCTAAAATGATTTTGAAAATATTTATCTCTGAAAGTTGTTTCGTAATCCAATTTGCTTCTGGATTACATAAGTACTTGCATATCTTGAATATTGTCTGAATTTGATTTGCATATTAGATATAAATGCCCCTAACATATTAAAATGCATGTTGAAAGGTCTGAATCTAACTTGACTTAATAAGATAAATGAATTTGACTTAAAGTCCTTCCGTAATTGATGAATCTGATTTGAATATTCATTTGATCCAAAAAAATTTTGATCTGACCTAATCTGAATTTGAGCATATTATCCTAGTCACTAAAGGGATATTTTGTCTATACGCTCGCCTGGCGAAGACCGAGTGTCCTTCTGTGCCCCAAGCTAAGTTTGTCGCCCTCTTGCTAGTGACCTTGACAGGATACTATGTTATTGACTAATTTCTCTTCTGATATCTGATTTGATTGAATTTGTCTTTGATTCGATTTGGATAGTCTGAAAATTTATCTGATGTGATCTATCTGAAAATTTGATTTGACAGCTATTTCTGATTTAGTGTTTGAATCTGATTTAATATTTTCAATGATTGAATCCTTCTTTGGATTCTTTGTTTTCTCTGATTTGATCTGAATTAAAATTAGAGAATAAAATATTTGATCTGTATCTCTTTCACTATCAAAATACGGTTGGCCCCCGATTTCGATAGTATATTAGCGCTAATAGTAATGGTTACTTCCTTCTGTACTCATGTAAGGACATTGTCCTTTCTATCTCGAGTGAGGAAGATCTCCTTCTGTACCAGACCAATTTTAGGGTGAGGAGATAGTGATTCTGTGAGATAATCTGAATATGGAATCTGAAAGAATAATAAATCTGATCTGATCTGATTCTCCTATATGTAAGCTTAGGAACCTGGTACACTATTATTCCTTACATTACTTATATATGTTTTCTGGAAAAAAATACTTGGTTCTTCTGTCAGTAAACTCTGAACTATATCAGGAATATTTGATACATAATTATTTGAAATTTGAAAATACTTTGTTTACCTTTTCTTTCTTTAAATAAAAATTTGAAATTAGATTTAGCTTAATTCCACATACTGGAACTAAAACCCGCACTGAGATTATATCTCACTCCGTACAACTTGTTTGTATGTTCCACAATGGATGTGGATTCTAGGTTTGGCAAAGATGTCAAGGAGGAGACGTAGGCAGATATACAGAAGAAATATAAGTTACTCATGTAAGCCTAAATATCCATGGTTGTCCTAAATTATCTGACCTTATAAGTATGTATAGAGATAGCACTGTTAGATTTGAGTAGACCTGATCACTTGATCATATAGTTGACTAATTGTGTAAGGTCCTTGTTTTGTTTGTAAGGGTTAAATCAGTAATCGAATGAAAATTTTAAAATTCCGCTGTATTTTTGCTCTGTATATTGCTATCTTCTATTTTGATTTCTTAAATGGAAGAAAATAATGCCTTACGGATATTCATGAAAGCGAATATTCGTGGCGGGATTGTCATATCAAGCAAGTGAGATGTGACAACTAAGTAATTTAAAGTTCAATCATCTAAACAATAGTAAATGAAGTTGGTAATCTAATCCTAATTTTACACTATATTAAATATAGAAAAGTATAATGTTGTCCTAAATTAAAAGAATTATAAATCACGAAAGTTTAGAAAATAGAAAACCTCCACGGCCTTCAGGTTATAATTAAATATAAATGCTAATTTCAATTCAAATTAAGTTGATATTTCTTATGCAATTATAATTGAGGATTTCTTAATCTTAATTTAGAATCTATCCACTTTCGTGGTGCAGTCCTCTATTTAAGGCAATTTTTATTTTGTGGCATACCTTAAACACACTAACTTATGTGATTGACCAAATTATATACTTAAGTCATCGAATCCTCTAATGGACTCAATGATAGGATTCAAACCCGGGTCCTGAAGGTACTAAGGTATCTAACGAAATCATTTTCCTAAGTCTCGATTTGCATAAGGTAATCGACGTCTCCTTTCGATACTTAGTCTCAAACCTAGGGTTTTGTATATAAATTTCAAATTGGTCAATTTATGTATAGGTTCAAGTATTGGCCATTATCTAAATAAACAATTCATCATTCAATCCATCAGATCATATACAGGTAATTCATAGACAAATATCAAAACAAATCAATCATAGAAATAATAACATAATTATAATTAAAATAACATAAGTATCAACTATATGTCCTAAACCCTATAATAGAGTAGTTTAGCCTTCCATAAGCAAATAAACAACAAGAGAATAAAAAAAGATACATATGAAAGAGAACAAAAGAAAAAGTTTAGAGAAGAAAAGAGAAGTTTTTTGTCTCATATTCTGAAATGTCCTAATATTTTTTTCTTTCATCTCCTTAATGTTGTCTTTAGGTTGTGAGGCCCTAAAGGTTGTGTTCTCCTAATTGTTTGAAGCAAAATGAGTCTAAGAACACTAAAAGCTTTCAAGTTTTTTTCTCAGAAAGTGCAAAGTGCAAGTAACCGTCATGAGATCAAATTGAAACCGTCTCTACCCCAGACCACATGGGGTCAACACTCTCAGATTGCTTATGAACTTCATATTTTCACAATTTCTTGTTCATTCTTGCTCCAAATAGTGTCCAACTTGTTCTATTTTGTCATTCCTACATAAAATATCAAAATTTTGTGCAATAAGTTGATCTTAAATCCTATTTTAAAAAATTAAAGTTTTTTGTTCAGTTTTCTAAATTAAATTCTATAAAATTCTCAAATAATTGTTAAGTTCAATGCTAAAAATTATATAGTAATTTGGCTCTTATCTCTGGGCTAAATTGAACTCGAGCCAAACTAGCTTGAATTTGAGCTAAGATCGAGACCCAACAAGCTCAATTATTATGAATTTTATACTTATTTTTATATAATCATAAATAATTAGAGTTAAAATAATTAATATTTTATTAATTTTATAATGAAATTTGAGAAAATAATTAATAATTTTATATTATCATACATAATAAATAAGTATATATTTTCTATTTTTTAAATTATATTAATTAATTTAAATATTTTATTAATATTATAACCAAAATATATTGAAATAATTAAACTCGTTAAAGTGAGTCGAGTCATTAAGAAAATAAATTCGAACTAGAACCGAGCTGATAACAAAATTAAACCGAACTCGAGCCAGACCCGTTAAGAATCGGGCCGATTTATGAGTTTGAAGATGTACATCACTACAAATCTCTCGTTAAAGCCAACAAATTAGAGAATTGTTATTACTTGAAGGAGGAGCTCTGATTTATGAGTTTGGAAGTCCAACTTAGGACGAAATATTAACAAAAAGCAAGAGCTAGCATTTGTCAGAAACTTTAGTAAAATTTCAAGTTCATTTTTTAATGTGTATAGATTGCTTATATATAAAACTTTATATAATTTTAAATATTGGTCTGATCTTGTATTTATAATTGTTAAATTAAGTTATTTTATAAGTCTTACTTTTTATGGACGAAAAAACATACCTCGTTAAGAGCCGTCAATCGCTAAAAAGGTTTTTATTAGCATGACACGTCAAACAAAATCAGCTAGTTATTGGCCACTTTCAGATTTCTCAAAAACTTAATATCAACATTATTTTCCTCCGAAGATAATGTAGAAGAACTAAAATTCATCTGTTTGAACAAATATATATCGGTCAATAAAATTGATTTTTATTTATTTTGAGATCCAATGAGATTTATATAGGAAATTATTTCAATAATGTAGATGCATGTGGAACTATATATTATTGCATATATGAAGGTAAAACAAGATATAGAAAAAATATTATATTTCATTACAGGCAATTGTATTGCAGTGGCTCTCCCCCAGAGAATTAAGGTTAGAAATATGATAGTTGCTAGCACTTAATTGCAACAAGATTAACTAGGGGAACTTTGATTTGTTAAGAAAAAAAATGAAGCAAACGTTTGAAACTTCTCTCTGCCCATCGGCGTACCCGTTTACCTTTTTTTTGAGTAAAAAGTAAAGGTCAAAGCCTCTTTTTTTTTAAAAAAATAAGAACTTAATGATGCAACCCATTTTAGCACATAAAAGAAGAAAGTAAGAAAAGCTGCTTTTAAGAGCTTTAGAAAGCAGATACAGCATTTTCTTTCATCTGCTAACTAGAAAGATGAAATATTTCAGAAAAGAGCAAGTAGCGAAGACGTGACGAACACTTCTTTTTCTCATTTCTGCATAAATAATATTCGCCCAAACCTCTTTTATTTAGAAAATTGCCAATATATAGTTAGAACTTTTTTTTAATCATCAACTAGTTAAAGAAACGCACCCTTGGTTGGAATACCTGTGTTACAAAATTATCCACAATATTGATTTAAATTATCCGCGTTAAATGTTGATATATTAGAATGACTCGGAGAATATCTTCAATTTCTTGTATGGTGGTAGTGTTTGTGGTAGAGTAAAAATAGATCCATTTGGAATATGTCAAGATCGCCTGATTTTGACCAAACACTTTTGGTCAAATCCCATTTTATAGTCTGTTCTGCGAATAATTGGCACGCCTTCTATGGCTTCAGTTTGTCAGCGTGCCAGGCGGCCATGTATTCAAATCACAGTGGACATTGACTAATAAACTGTTTTATATTCCTGCCTCATTCATTACCTAATTAAAGTTCTCTCTTTGACTTTTCATAAAGTAACGCTCACATGCAATATCATCCTTTTGTTTATTTGTCTGATGTCTGATTCAAAATTATTAGGTTCAACCCAATTTAAAGGAAAGCAATTCGTCTACTTTCTCTAGCTCTGTTCCAAATTTCAATCTTTCGAGATGGCCAATTCTAGGTAAGCATGCCTTTTTTGATTAATTCAAATGCAAATCTTTGATTTGTTCCATGTTTGTTGTTGGTTTTAATTTCTCCATGTATAGCTGTTTGAAACAGGATGACCTTCTTTCTCGATCTCTCAGTTAACCAGTAAATATACAACAAAACAGAAATGTTATTTGAGATAATTGCCTCGGCCAATATGGCAATATCTACCAGAATCAATTCAACAATCTGATATATGCTAGGTCAATGATGATCTACTTTCAAATCAATGATCAGTATTAAATAGGATCCTTATTTCAATAAGAAACTTCATGAAACTAAACGGCCACAGCAGGCTAATCTATAAGAAAAAAAAACGCTCTTGTTTTTTTCCTTCTTTTTTTGATTTTCCAGGTTAGAAGGCAAGGTGGCCATAATTACTGGTGCAGCAAGTGGCATAGGTGAATCCGCAGCAAGGCTGTTTGCATCACATGGCGCAGCTGTCATCATCGCTGATATCCAGGACGAACTGGGTAAATCAGTGGCGGCCTCAATCGGTGCTGCCAAATGCAGCTACGTGCACTGTGATGTGACAGATGAAGCGCAGGTGGAGAAACTGGTGAATGACACTGTTTCCAAACACGGCCATCTGGATGTCATGTATAGCAATGCCGGCATTTTGCTTCTCAGCCCCTCAATTCTTGAATTAGACCTATCTGATTTTGACAAGGTTATGTCGGTGAACGTCAGGGGAACCGCTGCCGCATTGAAGTATGCTGGTCGTGCAATGGTGGCTGCAGGTATTAGAGGGTCCATCATTTGCACGGCCAGCGTGGGAGCTTCCCAGGGCGGATATGGGCCTGCCGCTTACGTCACATCAAAACACGCTGTTCTTGGATTGGTCAGAGCAGCCGCAGCTGACCTTGGTCGACACGGGATCAGGGTGAACTGCGTGTCACCATCTGGTGTTGGTACACCGCTAAGTTGTGGGATCACCGGTATGACTCCGGAAGAGGTGGAGCAGGCCACCTCTGCTACATGCAACTTAAAGGGCGTGGTGCTCAAGGCCGGCCATGTAGCAGCGGCAGCGCTCTTTCTGGCATCGGACGAATCAGAACTAATCAGTGGGCATAATTTGGTCATTGATGGGGGTAACACTGTTGTCAATTGTGGTCCATTGCAAATACTGGAGCAGACATGCTACGGGGCTTGATTTCCATGGAGTTTTGTCTCTTTTTGCACTGTTTTTCTTTCTATTATGGCGAAATCATTTGTTTTGAGGGGTATGGTATACTAATTGGTACCCACAACGTGAGCCCAACACTGTACCGCTGTTGAAATGGTGTATCCCCCCCCTGTTATTGAATTATTGAAAGGAAATGGGGAGGTGTTAGCTCAGGTCTTGGAATCAATATTTGATTGATGATTGAGGCTCGTGTTGTGTCCCCTTCTTGGATTGGACACTGGACCCATGACAGGGTATCATTGTGTAGGATTTTTTTTAAATTTTCTGTTACGGAATTAATAAAAAAAATGTTATTTTGCTTGTTCAATTGAGTGTCCAACTGATTAGGGCGGCTTATTTGAAAGAGAAATTTTTTATGTTAAGTAGCACTTTGCAAATGCAATTAGTTTATTTTGAAATTTTAAAGTTTTTTCCTTGGACTTGTTAATGAAATAACAGGTTTGGAAATTATTTTTCTTTTAGTTTAGACGCTTAATTACTTTAAAAAGAAATCAATATGTAGATCCATTTTTCCATCTAAAATATTTAGAAAGATTTTTTCTTCGAGTTTTGGACTCAACAAATTCTCAGATCAAAAATATCTTTGTTACTGTACCAAAATTTAATTCTCACTTGCGAAATTATAAATTATTTTATATCATAATACATATACTTTTCAAAAGGAAAATCAGTAATTTTACTCTAAAAAAGACTTTAAGTCTTCGAGATCTTCACATGTGCCACATTACCGAAACTTCTTTATTATTGATTTTATTTAAATTTTTTCAATATTTATATATAATTTTTCTCTCTGTTCATTTAAAATAATATATGTGATATATATAAGACGAAACTTAACTCTTAAAATTGATGTAATTTTTTATGATCCTTTAAAGACTATTATATATTTAATTATATTATTTATAATAATTATTATTAGCTACATATTTTGTATTTAAATTTTTTATTATATACAATTAAAAATTATATTTTTAAATATTTATTTGAGGACTATATTATTGGACCGAGATGAAATCTGAATTACAACCTAGTAAGATGAAAGTCATATTTCACAACGGATTAGTTTAATGGTTGCAATCAGTCATGGAGAGCATATCTTTTTGAGCCCGATTAAGCCTTCTTAAAACTTCTTAAATCTTCTTTAGTTTTCTTTATCCTTTGATCTTTCCGAATACGTCTTGTTTAGTATGAATTAATATTGATCTTCGTTTAGCCTTATTAACTGTCCAAATCTTAATTCTGTCTGATTCCTCAAGGAACCTATATCCATGGATTAGACTTTTGTCTCCTTCAAGACTTTAAGTAACTATCGTACGATGCCAAACACTTACATCCTTAGCATGAATTAAAATTTGCCGACATATATGCACAATATTTTTTTTCTGAAAAGCTTTATACAATCGTTTATATAGTGGTTTTTTCTGCAAGTTTCTATCATTTTTTGCATGTAACAATCCACTATTGGCGCGCTCTTATGTGCAGTGTATGCACATTCCTGAAGTCGCGCCATGCTATTGGGGTGAGTATCTTCTGGTACTGTAAATTTATATGAACAATACTACGATCAGAAAATAGTACTATATATATATATATATATATATATATATATATATATATATATATATATATATATATAGAGGCGGATGTAGAATTTTGATCGGGGGTCGATGAATCGGATTTAATAGTTTATCGGGTTTAAATTCATTAACTAATCGGATATTAAATAAAAATATTAAAATAATATCTTTTATATATTAAAAATAATAAAAAATAAAAGTCAAAATAATAAATAATCATAGTGATAAAAAAATTCCTCTACCAAACTTCATATTTTAAAATTTTTAGATAATTCTTTCATTATTTATGATATTAAATATTTTTTCAATAAAAAATAATCAGACAATTCAGAAAAATCAGAAATTTAATTCAGAGAGATCAACTGATCCCTTAAATAGTACATCCGCCCTGGACTATATGTAGTGTTTAGATTCAGAGAGAATATTTACTGTTCAAAATATGAGTAATTGTAAAATTTACGGTATCACGGAGGATGTGAACTCATGCTATTGTGCGACATATCACATATGTCATGTATATATCTGACACATCACCAACACCCGTGTTTCATGTCCACAGCATTGTGTACGAAACTAGTGCCCATATTATCTGTGCTATGCATCGTTGTGATCATTTTTCATCTTATCACGCTGTATCTTCACTTTCTTCACTTTTCCTTATTAATCAAACAGGACTAGGATCCCATACAGGAGATATCGAAAAAGTTGGTGGTACTTGTACCAATTTATAACATTCTGTCATGAAATAGATGATTTGAACTCTCATGGATTCAACAAAATTTTGTATTTTGCTTTTATTATTTTCCCTTATTATTTTAGTACTTGTTTTTACTGTTTGGCACATGGTTTCGGAGTTGAGCAAAAAAATATGCAGATGATAAAAGATAAGGCAAGACCGGTATTGTCACTTTTTAGGAAGGAAAATGTTTGAGAGGTACTATTGTCGGTATGAGGGTAGATATTGATTTCATTATTCAAATTAAATAAGTTTTTATTTATGTTAATGACTTCATAATATAACTTATTTGTATTGTTGTCACTAATCTGAATAATAATTCATTTATGCTGATAATAAAATATTATATAAAATAAATTGCATAATAAAATTATTAACATAAATCATAGCTTTATTTAATATGAATAATAAAGTTGATATGAACGTAAAGTAATAATGATAATATGTAGAGACTCGATAGATTAATTAGGATTCACTATTTATATGTGGGACAGTGGACACGGTAGAACCGTGTATAAAAAAGTAGGAATTGTAATTTCGCGCGAAAATATATAGAGTTCGGATGGTTTTGGAAATAATAATATTATCATTGCGTTGAGCACTTGAGCGTTTCCAGAAAAAAAAAAGAGAGAAGAAATCTCATAGCGAAAGTTCCATGTATGTACGACACGTGTACTTTTTTTTTTTGAGTATTGTGAATTTGTGATAGTCGGCTAGCTGCGTGACAACTTCAAGCCTAATAAACAATTTCTAACGGTTATGATATTTTGAATCAGCTCTTGATCCATTGATAATATAATATTTCTGCGTCAGAAATTATGCGTTCAAAATCTCAATAAATCTTTTGTAATATTTGAAATTAAATAATTTAGATCTTCATATTTATCTAAAAAAAAATTCTTATGTTTCCAACAGTCAATTCTGAACTAATTGAAACCGGGCACCTTAACTCTTCCCTTTAGGCTTTTAAACTAAACCTTCCCACCAGGTAGCTTATGTGGCCATGTTCTTTGCTGGCAATTTCACAAGCGCAATGTGAAACTGAAAAAAAAGAAGAAGAAAAGAATTACTAGCTTTTCATTATTTAAGGCCATAATCATCTTCAAGCAATCGTTTTGATGTTGAATACATGCCACAATTCAGCAAAACTCAAAGAAATCAATAAATTTCTAGTTGTTGGGAAGGATATTGAAGACCAGTACAAAATATATTGCAACTCTACTGAACTAATTTCTACATGGGATATATATAATAAATTAACCACAAGAAAAATTACAATGTGGTTTCTCTTGCACTACCAGTCAATTCTAAAGCTCTGTTCCTTTCGCTTTCACGGGATGGAGATAGTACCGACGGTCCCGATCTCTCAGGTTTCGAACTGTACTACACATTAATGGACACCTCCAATTAGAACAAATGGAGACTACGAAGTCCGTAAACAGATCCGGTTATTAAATGCGGAAGGAGACAACAGCAATGTGTTTCCAGAGAATTTATCGAGAGGCGCCAGCCAATGGAGAATCAACGATCCGGATCGATCTTACCCGTTCGATCAACGGTGCCGCTTCACGCTCGGAGCAGAGAGCAGATGAGGACAAACACAGAGCGTTCGTTGAAAGACGCTTGGCTGGTCGTTGTCTTCTTTTGACTGCACTTGCATCGACCACTCATCAGTCTTCGCTACTGACACGAATTTTTACAAATCAAAGTACATAAATTAAAACGAAATTTTTTCGTCCACACACACACTTTAGTTCTACGTCAGTCTACTAGTTCAGATGCGGCGCTTTCACTTATTGGGTTTCTTCACTTTTTGAGGGGGGAAAGAACTGGGGGAAACCATTTCAGTAAAGTTTTGTAATGATGACGCGTGATGTATGGTAATCTGGTAGATCGATTTAAACGTTAGATTTCTGGTTTATTTATTCGTTTAGTTGTAACTGAAGAAAGCTATAAAACAACTTTTTCATTTGCACCCCTCAAGTTCTGTGCTTCACATTTTCTTTTGAGATCTACATCTCACTCACTGGGATATGGCATATGGCGGGGTATATATAAGAGGAGGATAATTAAAAAAACAAATAAAATAAGAGGGAGTAAAGTAAAAGAAAACAAAACAGTCCCTGGTCTGTCTCTCTCCTCTCCCTTTGTCCTCCCCTTTCCCTTCCCCCCTCCTGATACCCTAGTCCTCTTGAGCAGAACGAAGTTGATCAGTCCTCGAACGGATGGTGCACCGTTGAGTAGGTGAGGATCTGGATCAATTTGATAACTTCTCGAATTTTCGTTAGCTAATTTGCTATTTTCATCCGTAGATCTACCTTTTGAATGTACCTTTTTACTATTCCCTTAAGAAGCTATTACCAAATTGGTATCCTTGATCGGTAAAATTGAGTGGATAACCCTAAATAGATCATTAATCAATGTTCCGATTTTTGCTTGTAGAAGGAATTTATCTCAATTGTTTTCTCCTTTTGGTTTATTATTCGAATATTCGAATTTGTATGTACTTTTCGGGAAGCGAAAAGAAAGAGTACATTTAGTTGTATATGTTTTCTTATAATTATAGCGGGATGACAATGAAATTATTTGTTTGTTATGACATATTTCAGTCGAGAATTTAAACGAAATTGATTTGAGATGGGCCTTTGAGTTTGATCTCCTCATCTTAATTTAGAGTCGCTAATGGCTTCAGTTAGTATGGCGCCTACAGCTAGCATAAAAAATCCTGGAGGAGGCAGTAGCATTGCGATCGAAAGGCTGCCTGAAGAAATGAATGAGATGAAAATCAGGGATGAGAAGGTGATCCCTCCGACCCTCCTTCCCTCCCTCCCTAGCTTCAGATGGGTGGAATGTGATATTGATTTTTTTTTCTCTGTAGGATTTGGAGGCCACAGTTGTAGATGGAAATAGTACTGAGACCGGCCACATAATTGTCACCACCATAGGTGGTAGAGGCGGCCAGCCTAAACAGGTTTTTTATGTTTATTTAGTGCACATTTTGTTTTGCAGTGTACACTACAAAAAAACCAAACTGGTTTCTACACAAGTACTACAGTAGCACATAAATAGATGAGAACTTGTGCACAAGGAAACATACTATCAAATTTGGATTTAGAGAATAATCTGATGAATAAATTTGGTGAGACGATATACAGAGGCTTATTAAAGTTGGTCATTCACATGAAGAAACTTATTGAGGTTGAATAAATTAAATAAATTTGGCATGCTGCTAAATCTTTTTGGTCTTTTAGTGACCATCATATCCCAGAACAAGACCTGAATGGCATGTTGGTCATGTGGACACATTACTATGCCTACATATGCATCTGGGTTCCTGCTAGCTCTGAAAGTTTATATAAGTATCTTTATAACCTTTTTTTTCTGAATTTTTTTTATTATAGACAATAAGCTACATGGCAGAGCGGGTTATTGGGCATGGATCATTTGGAATAGTATTCCAGGTTAGTTCTCTTTTTCACATTTGCTGCATTATGGCTTTTGGTAGAATTAACTCTCCTCTTTTCTATTTTAGTTTTGTTGTGTTCATATTGCTACATGGTACATCATCTTCATTGCTGTTTCATCTCATCCAATTGCATGAAAGCTTGTTAGACCTGGGGATATTTGATGCAAACTCATATCTAGAAAGCACCAAACAGTGACTGCATTGATGGGTACTTAGTCACCACATTTGGTACTGTTTTTGGATGGGAAAAGTAATCCCTTTGACTGAGTAATTCTTTTTAGTTTTTTATGTTACTGACACAGTAGTGTCCTTTGTGATTTATTTTGGATTTATTTTGACTGTCTCAGTGGTCGAACACCAATTTAACAATGATTGGATTGAAGCATGAAAAACACTACAACAGTATGCATACTTATGCAAACATGTATCTAGAAAAGAAAATTATGATTAAAGTGGTTCCCATTATAAAATCAACCATAAGTTACATTTTTTTTCCAATTAGGCAAGGTGCCTTGAGACGGGAGAAACAGTGGCGATTAAAAAGGTGCTTCAAGACAAGCGATATAAGAACAGGGAGCTGCAAATAATGCGATTGCTAGATCACCCTAATGTGGTGACACTAAAACACTGCTTTTTCTCAACAACTGAGAAAGAGGATCTGTATCTGAATTTGGTACTCGAGTATGTGCCAGAGACCGTTTACCGTGTAATCAAGCACTACAACAAGATGGGCCAACGCATGCCATTGATCTATGTGAAATTGTACATGTATCAGGTAGGTAGCAAGCATTTTCATGCAATTTGATAGTCACTTGGTATTCCATCACAATCAAAATCACAATCAAAAGTTGCAACGGTCTAAATATAATGAGTTTTGATGAAATATGAAATTACACTTAAATTGCATGAAATTTGAAACACAATCAATCTATAAGTTCATGAATACATATAGTCTTTTTCTTTTTTCTATTTCTAGGAATTTTTAAAAGTTATTTGGAATTTCGAAGTCCATTGTCAAGATTTTGAAGCTAATAGTTGTCAAGGGATGTCCACCCTTTTATTTGTTGAAATTGAATTACTTATCTGTTTGTTGAATTTTCAGTGGCTCCTTTTATTGTGTAATTAAAAATGCTATCTTCTAAAAATATATGTGCCATAAAATAAAAGAACGAATAAAGTTTACTTCATGTTATGCTGATCATTTTGGCTTTGGTTACCAGATTTGTAGAGCACTGGCTTATATCCACAACTGCATCGGGGTGTGCCATAGAGACATTAAGCCTCAGAATCTTTTGGTAAGTTTCTCTAGCTATCACTTTATTACATAATTCTCCTCCTCTAGGTTTTCTTTATGGAGACAAACGATGACCATATTAAGATAATTTGTCATCTCCTTAATAAAGGAAAAGGAATGTAATTTTTTTGCACAGTATCATTGATAAATTCATGTATGGATAACTTTTTTAATCAATTTTTCTTCTGTTATATTAGGTAAACCCACACACACACCAGCTGAAGCTAATTGACTTTGGAAGCGCAAAGGTTTTGGTATGTATTACTCATCCATGCATTGTTTTTTAGTCTTCCTTCTTAATTCAAACTCTTCTTACTAATTAGTTATACTTGGTTATTTAGGTAAAAGGAGAACCAAACATTTCTTACATATGCTCAAGGTACTACAGAGCACCTGAGCTCATCTTTGGTGCAACTGAATACACAACTGCTATTGATATATGGTCAGCTGGTTGTGTTCTTGCTGAGCTTTTACTAGGCCAGGTATGTCTTGCACTAAAACTTTTCTGACGTTCTTACCAGATAATTAGTGCCAGTAAACTTTTCTTACATTTCCAGTCTGTACCTGTACTGCCATGCAGTACAGACTGGAAATCTTTGGACTTGAGACGTGATAATTTATTTTAATTTAATTCTGGGTTTATCATTCAATATTCTATACAGCCATTATTTCCTGGTGAGAGTGGCGTGGATCAGCTTGTCGAGATTATTAAGGTAATTACTTTCAGATCCCAGTTCTCATTCTTAGTTTGTTTTCCTTTTTCATTTACGCTAAACAACAGAACTTAATAATGCAGATCCTTGGTACACCAACAAGAGAGGAAATAAAGTGCATGAACCCAAATTACACAGAGTTCAAGTTCCCACAAATCAAAGCCCATCCATGGCATAAGGTACTGAACAAGGTTTTCATGAAACCATCTATGTTACTTTGGGTCATTTTTACTGGTCACTACCAGCCATGACTTGCATTATTTGAAATATTATGCATCATTTGGTGAAAGTAGGACAAAACAGGGAGAAGTTTCTATGGTACAATAAAAAATCTTTATCAGTAATCTCATGGTTATGAATCCAGGACTGGAGCTAAGATTGTTTTTGTGTCCACCATCTTCTTTAGGTTTTCCACAAGAGAATGCCGCCTGAGGCAGTGGATCTTGTTTCTAGGCTTCTTCAGTACTCACCAAGCCTACGCTGCAGTGCTGTAAGTGTTATTAATTAAAATGGCAGATCAATAGAATTCATTTTTCATAGTTTCTTCCTGTAAATCACACTTTATTTCATTTGTCTTTTTTTTCCAGTTAGATGCGTTAATCCATCCATTCTTTGATGAGCTTAGGGACCCGAATACACGCCTACCTAGTGGTCGCTTTCTGCCTCCACTGTTCAACTTCAAGCCCCATGGTATGCACATAATTTCGCAATATGCTCAAGGATATTGAAACACGAATTACAAGAATTTTACTATTCATTTGAAAAAAAAAGTAGTAGAGAGCAGAAAGATTGCTAAGCCTATTTTTGGATGCTGAATTGTTATCATTCTTTAGCCTGCAAGTGCCAATACTGACGGCCATCTGTTAATCATGTACCAGCACCGACAAAATTTTATTTTTACAAGCCTTTGGAGTTGATTGCCTAACTTTGTAATCATTACTTCCGGTTTATTATTTAATCCTGATGAACAGAGTTGAAGGGTGTACCAGTGGATATTGTGGCAAAGCTTGTGCCAGAGCATGCGAGGAAACAGTGCCCCTTTCTAGGACTTTAAGGAGCCCATCTACTATCAATTGTGTAATATTAGAATTTAGCCTTTGTGTACCTTGTGTAGCAATGTATTTGTATGTAGGGTTTTTACTAGGAAGATATTATCTCGTGGATTCGTTGATCTGTGTATGAACAACAACCCCTTTGAACCAACCAACCCGGGTTCTAATATTGGTGTCTAGTATGTATTTTTGTGCTTTGTATGTGGATTATGAAGAGTTGAACACAAAAACTAGTTGTTTCTCTGCATTACTATCGTACTACAGTTTAGTGTTAATGCCTTATGGCGGTGAGAATCATTTCATAGCTTCACACAAAAAAAATCTTTTAGGCTACGGCACAGATATGCCGTTTTATCTATTCTGGATTTTGTAAGTGATAATAATATACATGGAGGATGGGACGTTGATTTTTATTTTCAATGGCGCATGGGAAATATTGCAGGCTGTGGGAGCAAATATTTACGAATTCCAAAGAAGTGCCTACAAATTGTTGAAAACTATAAACTCGACTACCGAAATGCATAATCAAAACTAAAATGTTGTACATGTAAATTGGTTCTCATTTTGAAATATAACATTATTACAAACATGAGGTTGTAAACTGTAAGTGGGTCATCATCTAAATCGCGCAAGCCGAACAGGTCAATTCAAACCAAACGATGTTTATTTATATTTAGTCACTCAACTTTTATTTATTTATTTTTAATTATTGAATTTTAATGTTTATTCATATTTGATCACTTTTATTAGTTCTTTATTCATTTTGACAATAAATACAATTTCATTTCAATTAATTTTGAATGAAAAAAATTAATGAAAGTAATTAAATATGAATAAAGATCAAAAATTCAAAATTCAGTGTCTAAAAATGAATAAATAAAAATTTAATAATTAAATATGAATAAACATGTTTCGTAAGGTCGGTCTCATCATTATAATTATAAAAAAAGTTTGACATTGTATGCGTAATCGATCCATCAGAGAAGAATCATATGCGTAATTATGCGTTGGCAACTTGGCATTGTATTTCATATCGTAATGTGGCGAATGAAACCTCCCATTCTGCGTGCAATCCACACGTGGAGTGACAATAACAAAGTTTAACTTGACATAACCTTTGAGCACGTTGCTTTTTGTTGATCCGGGTTATGCTTTATGTTAAACCCATTATCTCAATAAATTTACTACGTATATTTTTTTATGGCTACCTGGGACAAAATGATTATGTACTAATTTACAGAAAGGAAAGAAAAATAATTATGCGAAAGGCTGGGAAAACTGCAAAGATTTAGTCTACTAATATATTTGTTACTCCCAAATCAGAATGAAGAATACAGTTGCGTGTGTAATTTAAGAGCTTCGTCGAATATTGCCACCGAAAGGGAAAAAAAATGGTCGACTATTGTTCCAGGCTCCAAGCATTGATTTGCAAAGACGCATTCATAACTTGAGTTGGGCAAGTATTGTTTTTAGAAAGAAATGAAAGCGGATAACATATAAATTCGAGTTGGACAAACCTATAATCTTCATACTCAAATACATAGTCAATTCGATTTAAACAGATCTTAACAAAAAATGAGTTAGATTGGGATGCATCAGTAATTTATCTGTCGTCTTACGTAAAAGGAACTTTTTTTCCTTTTTTTTTTTTTTTTGTGAAAAGATCCTTAAGTTTAAGTTAGAAGATTTAAGCCTTTTTTTTTTTTTCTGAGTGGGATCCATTGATAATGGATTATTTTGACAAATTTGACAATGAAATTCTAAATAAATATAATAAAAATCTTTAAAATGAATTTTTTTTATAAATGTGTTCTTCTACATTTAGATTGATGATCATTCAAATTTCATACAATTTCATTATCATTTGATAGTCCATCAAAGACCGTTAATTTGGAACCGTTGCAAATGAAAATTTAATGGTCTTTGATGAACTATCAAATGATAATTAAATTGCATGAAATTTGAATGACCATCAATCTAAAAATAGAAGAACACATCTATAAAATTTTTTTATATTTATTTAAAAATTCATTATCAAAATTGTCAAAATACCCCATTATCAACCGATCCCTTCTCTTTTTCTTTTCCATACTAAAAACAACGGATGTCTCCAGTTCAATGGAATGGAGGAAGTAGTCATTTGACGAACAGCAACGCCGGCTTCATGTGTCATTTAATAGCGAACCTCCTAAAATCCTAAATCAGTCAACCCCATCTACAAATTCTCTCTCTCGCGATCGCGATCGCGATCGAGATCTGATCTAGTATTTCTCATCAGGTAATTACTGATACCCCGTATAAAATTTTGGGTATTTGTGGGGCTCGCTTTGGAACAATTAGACCATTGCCATTTGCTAATTTGTCTTCAGTATCCGTATGCAATTTATCCTTTTTGTGGGGGGTTATGCTTTGGTTCCTTGGCTTTGAATCAATAATAGGTTTGTGATCGTTCTATTTGATCTTCCTAAAGTAGTTATTTTCAAATAGGCCTCTGAGCCGATTCGAGATTATTTGAAACCGTCAATCAATTTAAGCCATGTTTCCTAGCCTTCATTTCATATCGGATCCTCACAGATAAGTGCAATTATTATTAGGAGGAAGAAAGCTTGTTCATGTATATGCAAACTGCATTTTCTGCTGAATTTGAAACATACAACAACTTCTGATTATCTGACTGATTCTGAATACTCTTTCGAGATTAAAAAAAAATGCAGTGACTGTCTTATCTGTTTCCCAAATGACATATACTAGCAAGTGAATCTCTTTTTGAATTACCACCTTCATATTTGAATAAACTTTTGATGTAGCATATATTTGATCAAATTAAATAGCCAATTTTTTTTTTTTTGTGATTTCTGATCATTTGAGTACATCTATGTCAAAAGGTGTGAAGATGGGGCTGTCTTTTACAAAGCTATTTAGTCGGCTTTTTGCTAAGAAGGAGATGAGAATTCTGATGGTGGGTCTTGATGCAGCTGGTAAGACCACCATCCTCTACAAGCTCAAACTTGGAGAGATCGTCACCACCATACCGACCATTGGTATGCCTTACTTTACTTCCATTTTCTTCTTTGGTATTAGTTAATCTATTTGCTCTGCAATTGGTAATTATCTAGGCATCCATGTTTGTGATGAAAGGTCTGACGTAAGTTTCTAGTAGGATATATTATTGGTATAAAATATGCCAATATTTGAGAACCAAACTTCTTTTTATATCGCCGCTTTTGTTCGTGTATATATATTATTTTATAAGAATGAAAAGAAAAAAGAAATAAACGGTGAATCTTTGTCAGTAGCCCAGGCTATTGAAGATTTGTAATTGTTTTGTACTTGACTTTGTCTTCAATTATTTATTTATTTATTTATTTTGCAACAAAATTAGGCTTTAATGTGGAGACGGTGGAATACAAGAACATCAGCTTCACAGTGTGGGATGTTGGGGGTCAGGACAAGGTACTGATTTACAGTCTTATGAATGTCTGTCTAGTTTGAACTGAAGAGCTGTCCTACTGTTTGTTCTTGATATTGCATATTTTCTGATGAAACTAATTGCCGTGAATTAAACAGATCCGGCCATTGTGGAGGCACTATTTCCAAAACACACAAGGCCTCATTTTTGTGGTTGATAGCAATGATCGTGACCGTGTTGTTGAAGCTAGAGATGAGCTCCATCGCATGCTCAATGAGGTATATGGCAAGAACCACTTACTAGTTTATTACCTTCTATTGTTGAAAACTTGACTTACAAGTTATACATTTGCAATAGCATCCATTGTTCCATCTTACAAGAAAATGATTGCTCTTTTATATTTAAAACTATTTAATTTATTTGGAAAACAAGATTTAATTATGGAAATATATTTGTAGAATATGGGCAACTAATAATACTGCAATTACAACTAAACATAACAATGGCTTTTGTTTAACATAAGGAAATTTATCTAATGAGTGCAAGACTGCTTGTCACTTGTTGCATGGCCTTTTTTGGTTTTGTAGAAATCCTTTGTATAAGCTTTTCACTTGTGTTATGTACACGTGGTTGTTTTTAGGATGAGTTGAGAGATGCAGTGTTGCTTGTGTTTGCAAACAAACAAGATCTCCCCAATGCCATGAATGCTGCTGAGATCACTGACAAGCTTGGCCTTCACTCCCTCCGTCAGCGTCACTGGTACTTTCTCTTAGTTTCTAGATTTTATTTTTGCGAGCCTTTTCTGTGGCTGAAAATTGAATCTTCATGTCTGATATTTTGACAAAGAATTACAAAATGAGCTTGTTGTACTGGCAACCCAGTTATTTTTAATTTCCACCAGACAACTGGTAACTTGACCTGACTTGTAACCATCTCCTTGTGATGTATTCTCGTTTTTACTGTAATTCATATGTCATGATACTGACAGGTATATCCAGAGCACATGTGCCACAACTGGAGAGGGTTTGTATGAAGGCCTGGACTGGCTCTCCAACAACATCGCAAGCAAGGTTAGTGCATTTGTACTTTTGTGCAGTGTTTGTGATCTCTGTTATATTTGGGAGAGTTAAAATGAATTTGGTTTCCTTTCTTATGTGCAGTGTTTGTGATCTCTGTTATATTTGGGAGAGTTAAAATGAATTTGGTTTCCTTTCTTATGTGCAGGCTTGAATGATATGAGCTGTTGGAGTCCAGAGAATGGTTAGGGGGTCTTTCTTTTTCTTTTTTGGTGTTTTACCTAAACATAATTTGTTACCTTAGAATATATATTTCAAGTTCATTTTGTTAAACTATTACTGTGACTTATCTGTAACTCAGGCTGAGATTCTTGTTTTTTGTTTAATCTGTGGGTGCTATTACATACCTGCTTGTGGATTGCATATGATTTTTATTTTTTGCCATACTAAATTACTAATGCTCTCAACCTCTCCCCCTCCTGCCCCAATCGGAATCCGGTTGTTGATATTTGAGATGTGCATGGTACATATCTTGATTCAGAAGGGAAGTAATCTGCTCCATTCTATAATATTCCTGGGCCGATAGATTATGCAATTGCCTCTCACACTCTCTGCCAATCACGCTCAAGTGAATTGAAACGGCACATACACATTGACTATACTGATACAAATTGAACAGAAAATCATAAAAAAAAAAAATCAACAAAAAGGGAAATTTTAGAAAAGTGTTCTCCCTATGCAAGTTCCTGTGTATGCTTCACTGATATCAAATGGAGCAGAATCACAGACAATGGAATCAACAGCCAGAAAGAGAGATTTGCAACATAGTTCTCCGTAGTAGTCCGAGTAGTAAAAACAAACCCATCGATATAGCAATAAATTGTCTTGTCATGCTTACTAGTAAAGGACCATTCGAAATATCTCGTGGAATATTAATACACCAATATGACAAACTGAAGCCAAATTGTACCAGTGTTTTAGCATAGAACATGTAATAGCAAGCGCAAAAAATAAAAAAAGGAAACCTGGTCACCGGTCAGAAGAGCCCAAGTACATAAGGTCTGAGATTCAGCGTCCACTTGCGAGCAGTTGATTTTTTTTGTTGTTGTTGGGGGGGGGGGGGGGGGTTCCATAAACTATGTATAATACGTACCAGTTTGACAATTTTAGTAAACGTCAGAAATAAATTATAATTTTAATTCTGACACATCGAATATGATCTATAGTTATGCTATCATGCACAAAAAAAATGACATTTTAAAAAATATTGCTCATCAAAAGGTTTGGGACTTGTAACAAGGGTAAAACCTTTTGAACAATATAAGGCTGACAACATAGCTACATTTTAAAAAATGTTTTTTTTACTTGATTTTGAAAAAAAAATTAAGGTTGTCAATTAAACAAGAGAAGGGATTCAATTACCACCATTTTGGTGCTACATCGGTGCCATTAAAATTAAATATCAAATAACTATTATTTAAATTCTTAAATAATAAAATTAATTGAAAGAATATTTTTTAAATATCATCTTATATATGTAAATAAAAAATTATATCATTTCGATATTATTTATATAGGCATCAAGCGTTAATAAAATCAACGGACCAAATTTTACAATTTAGACACGTTACTTGATGGCTATCCAAATGAAGTTAAAATTTTATGATTTTTCATATACATACAATTGAGATGATATATAATACATCTAATGGTTCATATTTTTAAATTTATACATAAATAAATAAATAGGCACCATAGACACAAAAAAAATGGTAATTAGATCCCTTCTCATTAAACAATTGGATAAACGATGTTCTCTTTTTCCAGTTTGTTTAGTTCATGGAACATATTTTCTAAGTAATGTATTGATAAATGTGCGTGTCACGTGCGAGCACGTGACATGTTCGACATGGAACGTATCGTGTCAATACGTGTTCACGTGTTTGAACGTGCGTGTTTCAACGTGTCAAAAACTTGAAAATCCGAACACGCACGTCTGAGACACGTGACACGTCTAGCATGTTGTGTTAGACGTGTTCGTGTTTATACATGTTTGACATGTGTCAACACTTGTAGCACATATAAATTCAATAAAATTCAAATAAGATAAATATATAAGAAAAGTCATGAAAAATTATAAAATGATAAAAAAATTGGTAATCTTGATTTAAATTTCAAAAAAGTTTAATTAAAGAACAAATTTTTAATTTTTTCCCTCCTTTTTTGGGCTTGGGACCGACTACGTTTTGAAAACGTAGGTAAAATTAAAAACTTGAAAATTTATTAGTACAATATTTAAAAATATTTTAAGAAATGAATTAATATGAACAATATAAAATACATACCTTTTTGTTATTATTAAAAACCCTTGAATTTGTATAAGATATTATAAGGATTGTCACTCAAGATTGCTTATTTTTTTCAATTGTGCTGTGCGGTGTCTCGTCAACTGAATCATCTATGTATCTGAGGTCCACTCGTGGCAGTTTTGGTTATATCGATAAAAATTGAGAATGTTAATAGACGTGTCAAATGTGCTGCACGTGTTAGATGTGCGTGTTCGTGTTAGACATGTTAGACATGCGTGTTTAGCTGTGTCGAAATTATTTATATATTGATCACGACACGTGTGACACATGAATACGTCACGTACAGACATGTTTAGATACGAACACATTCATGTCCGTATTTACACGTACGTGTACACATGTCTGACACGTTTATTATTACCCTAGTTTGATTCGGAATTATTCAATTTTGGAAAGGATAACTAAACTGAAAAATGTTGACAAATATTTTATTCTTGATGTTTACTGGTATTGATAGTTGCTCATAGTTTTGGTCATAGTTCAAATCTAGAAAATTTCACATGAAAATTAACTAATACAATAATGCAATTATTAATCCAGACATAGGTAACGAAATACTGTTCAACAAAAAGTAGTGAAGTAAAATCTCATAAAAACCAACAACAGAAGTACCCCACTTGAAACAAAAGAGCTACGAACTACCGTGAGCACATATAACGCCAACTATGCTGATTGACATCATATATTATCTTATTAGTAAATAATAATAAAACTTTATACTGAAATAGTTTTGGGTTTCACCCCTATCTTCTTCCATGAAACATTAGGCATGATCTGGGCTGTGTCAACTCGATCCTTGTATTTGATGGCAAAATTCAAAAGAGAATCAAGCAGTGAATCAGAAAGCAGGTGGGGTTTGAGGCCAAGCTCAATTAATTTCGTGTGCTTTGCATTGTAGTAGTGTTCCTCTGCTTCCACTCTAGGGTTTGGCACTGACACAGCATTGACCTCTAACCCTAGCTTCTCACCAGCCTTTGTGACTACCTTGGCAAGGTCATTAACTGAGAATTGCTCCGTGAACTGGTTGAAGACTCTGAACTCTCCTGGGTCAGCTGGATTCGCTATTGCAAGCTCAACACATTGTACTGTGTCTCTTATATCTAGGTATCCTCTAGTCTGAAGGTGTTGAAAAAAATCTTTTAAGTATTTAGAAAATTAGACAATTCTAGATGACAATACTACAATACAATTATGGAACAATCATGGAAATTTAGACAAAGATCACACTGCCAAATCTGATTAGCACAATCCCAAGATAGACAGATGATACAAAACTGAGAGCCAAACTGAGAACAAGTTGGTGCGCAGGACAACAACTCGGGCAAAATTTAAGTATGAAATGACAACGCTGCACATTTGAATGGCTAATTGAAGCTCTACTACACAATGAAGCTAACTTTGTCCCTTTGCTGTCTACTTCTTTCAGACAACTAAGATACAGCAATCATATATTGCCTTTAAAAGGCTTCAACTTCTTCAAGCTTATTTCTTTTAAAGATTGATTCATTCAAAAACTAGGTGTTAATGGTAGAAATTGCATTGAATTCAGGCTTCATTGCATACTAGAGCTTACCTTTTAAAATTTTGTCAGCAATTACATCTAATCAGAATATTGATCTTCTCAAAAGCAGGCATTTGATATAAATTTTAAAAGAAGTACCTGACCACCTTTTCCATACACAGTAAGTGGGTGGCCGACAGCTGCTTGAACACAAAACCGGTTTAGGGCTGTACCGAAAATACCATCATAGTCGAACCTATTGCACAACTCCTCATGCATCTCTGTTTCATCAGTACGCAAACCATACACAACGCCTTGGTTCAGATCTGTTGCCTTAAGTCCCCATGCTCTGCATGTAAATGCAATATTATGTGAATCATGCACCTTACTTAGATGGTAGAAAGAGCCAGCTTGCTTTGGGTATGGCAATGTGTCTGTACGGCCATTGTGTGTTATTGTGATATATCCTTCCTCGATGTCTATGTTTGGTGTACCATACTCTCCCATGGTACCGAGCTTCACAAGATGACACTCTTCACGAAATTCCTTTATCGCAAAGAGCACATTGAGTGTACCAATCACATTGTTATGTTGCGTGAATACCTGTTGATTTAAAAAGTCAGCACTTCATCGCATGTGTTTATTTTTTGTATTTTCTTCCCAACTTTCGTTGATATTTGAAATTTTTATGTTGTGAAAAACCTTTTCCCAACAGTAACCATAAAGTGCTTGTCATATTAAGAATTTCAAAACTTAATTCTGGTAACGAAATACGTACTTCCCAATTTTATAAGCAAGATATGCTAATTTGATCATTTTATTGGTCGTATGACTTGATATAATTTAATCAAGCAATGCAATAGATTTTATTTTTTATTTTGCAACACATACAAAAGACATTATTATTTGTGAAAGTATAATATTTTGTATATGCAACCAACATGCACCATTTTTTGGTCATTTGGAAACAACACTATAGTTCAAACTTTGAACCAAGGCTAAGTGAAGTCAAAGACAACCTTCCAACATTTTGCAACAACAACTACAAATTAATACTTATCCAGATTTGCAACCTTGTATCTCAACTGGATGTGTTTTAGTATGATGCAGGATTTTGGATAGGTCGACTGACCTTTGAGAGCATTTATCATATATTAAGCAGACCATATAATTTGTTTTGCTTGCAGTATGTGAGAAATGGGCTGCCTTAAGTGAATGTGACAAATTCTAGGAATAATTTGTCAAGTACTTGAGCCACCAAAATATGATATTCAAAGTTCTAATGGTGATGCTTTATATACCGCTCTAGAACGATCAATCATGGAATATGGTGCAGAACGCTGCTCCCCAAAGTGGACCACCGCATCAGGCTCAAATGACTTGAAAGATTCAGCCAGAAACTCGAAATCACATATATCTCCAACATAAAGAGAGATGCTTTTGCCAGTTAATAGCTTCCATCGTTTGATTCGGTTTTGGATGGATGTAATGGGTGTGAGAGATTCAAGGCCCAGCTGGTGGTCAAAGAGGCGGCGCACCAAGTTATCAACGATAGCCACCTCATAGCCCTTTTTCGACAGGTACAAGGCCGTTGCCCATCCGCAGTAGCCATCTCCACCTATCACCATCACCTTCTTATTTTTAGGGTTTGAAAATTGATCACTGCAGTTTTCATGGGTCTTGGAGGTGTTTTCTTGGCTGATAGTGGAGGTCGCGAAGGCAGTGAACTGTTTGTTTTGGTGAGTTTTTAGGTGAGGTTTTAGGGTTAAATGGGAGGATTTACACTTTTGGAAGGAGATTGCTGAGAAACAATTTTGGTTCTTAGAGTTGAACTTGGTGGTTTGAGGGAGGGTGAAGGCACAGTGGGCGGAGAGCAAATGTGCCATATTTCTAATTGTTATTCTTACAGCAAAATCAAGTTTACCTGAAACATCAGCACATACAAATTTGTATATTAAAAAATCATCAACTTCAGGATTCTCAGCATAAATAATGGGTTAATTGAGGATGGAGTGCAAACTGGACAGTACAATACTATAATGGAGAAACAGGTAAATTGAAGTACTTGACAAATTCGATGCTTTCTCAGCTTTATTTTGACCCCCCGCTCTTTTTCATTTCTTGTTTCGTGATAATTGGACTTAAGTTTGATAAGGGTGTATAAAGAGCATTAGTTTAACTATAGTTTGAACAGTGTTCCTGGAGGCCGCTGTCTTTAAATCAGATCTCTAAAATTTAATTCAAAGGGAGAGGAGGAGAAGGATAAGCTTACCGAAAGTTACTGTCGCATAACCATGAGAGGGAGGAAACTGCTTGAGAAATTAAGAGCGAGGTTTATCAGTAAATATGAGAGGGTCAGAGAGAGCGAATAGAGAGCGAGAGAAGTGCTCACGGAGTCATGTCGATAATTTTGATTTTATTTGATATAACCCGGGGATTCGGAGAATATACCCCGGAGTCCAGAACTCCAGATAGCAAAGAAAAAAAAAACGGTGCAACGATTAAACTATAGACCGGAGGATAATTTGGGAGAAATCTGTGTTGCGGGAGGCGGGGCGCCGATTTGGAATTGGTTGGACTTGGATGAAATGAAAGAGACTTTAATATGAGCGTTTTTTACACTTGAAAGTAAGTTTTTTATTTTGCGATATTTAGTTATATTACTTTAAAATTTTAAATTTTGAAAATATCAATTTAAAATTTAAATTTAAATAAACATCACTATAAATATAATTAATTTTTAATTTTACTACTTGAACTATAATAAACTTTATAATATAAAAAATACCCTTGAACCAATACATCATCTTCATCACTCAACCCACTCTCCTCTTTGAACATTTCATGGCAGACCTAATCTCTGCCTCTGTCGATAAATCCTTTGATACTAACACTGCAGTTTTCATTTCAAAGGTACTTTTTTGAAAGCTCTTGCATTTTGGAAAGCTTTTCCTTGATAACGGAGAAAAGGAATATATTGTCAATTTGTTACTGATCTTGTTTGATTTGATATTATTTATTTTAATGTTTTTCTTCATCGCACTAAATAGTTCTAATTTTATTTTTGATTGGTGTGCTACTGGCATTGAAACTTACTCTTAACACAAAAAATGAGTTCCGATTTTTTTCTTGGTGATGTTATATACTTGAGAGGAAATTGAGCTTTTCATTGGTGTGTTGCTTATGTCAATGGGAAAATCCGATTCGTATGATCAAGTGTTCACAATATCTATCATAATAATTATCGCACATTCTCAACAGTTAAGAGTGGATTTGTTCATTAGAATTCAGATACAGGCAGAGGCATAGAACGGGAGTCGGGGTGAAGAGAGGGGAGAGAAGAAAGGAGCGAGAGATGGAGATAGAGTACTGATTTAAGGATATTTTTGGCATTCTCTCTTTAGTTTTATTCTCTTTCTTTTCTGGATCGTGCGGGAGCCTCAGTAATTGATGAGGTTATCATTTATAGTTTGTTTGTAATATATTGAATTAAAATTGTAATAGAAAAAAGAAAGATAAATTGGGTTTAATATGAATTTTATTTTAAGTTTTGACGAACTGATACAATAAGAGTTTAATTAAGTCAAGGCTTCACAGTGCCCCTCTTCAACACAGACTTGTCCTCAAGTCTGCATTCTAAAAATTGTTGGCACAATTTATCGTATTCTCCCAAGTTGACTCTTCATTACCTAGATTTAACCACTGTACCAGTATTTCAACTACAACTTGGTTATTTTTCTTAACAACACGTCTGTCAAGGATTGTCAAAGGCTTAATATGCAATTTGCCTTCAGGACCTACTAAGTACAATTTAATCTTTAATTTTTATATTAGGTTCAACTCTTTTCTTCAATTGAGACACATGAAATACTGGATGTATCAAGGACCCAACTGGTAAGTTTAATTCATAGGCCACTGCTCCAATCTTTGTCAGAATCTCAAACGGACAATAATACATAGATTTTAGTTTGTGGTGTTTACCTTTTTCTTGCACCCTCACTTGCGTGTATGGCTGTAGTTTGAGATACATCCAATTCCCAACTTGGAATTTTCTCTTTACCCTTTTTAAATCAGCATGCTTTTTCATTCTAGCTCATTCTTGTATTAGATTTTCTTTTAGTTTCCTCAGAAATTATTCTCTCCTCTAAAACTGTAGTAACGGTTTGATTATTTCTCTTAGGAATTGAACCCAGAGATAAGTGTGATGGTGTATACCCATATAAGGCTTCAAAGGGAGTGATTTTTAATGATGTATGGAAGTTTAAATTGTACCATTATTCTTTCATTATTAACCATCTAGCCCATTTCTTTGGACTACTAAACATCATACATCTCAAATATGATACTATACACTAATTTAACATTTCAGATTGGCCATCTATTTAGGATGAAGAATGTACTATAATTAAGCTTAATGCAAAGCCTACTCATCAAGTCCCTCCCAAAGTGACTAATGAAGAGAGGGTCCCTGTCAATAATAATTTTATTTGATAACTCATGCAAATTATAAACCATGTTAAAGAACTAATATGCTACTATTGTTGTATTGAATGAGGGAGTGAGTACAATTAAGTGGTACTACTTAGTTTATCAATTACCGCCATAATATTATATTTTCCTTCACTTTTAAGTAATCCACAAATAAAATTCATTATGAGTACCTCCTAAGCACATATAGGGATAAAATTGACTCAAGGAGACATGAACTTATCACATGTTCTCCTTATTCAACTGACACACATCACATTGTTTCACATACTTCACCACATCATCTTTCAATTTTGACCATTAAAATAATTTTCTCACTCTCTGATAAGTGCCCAACATTTCAGAGTGGCCTCCCAGACTAGAGTCATGTAGAGCTTGAATTAATTTCTCTCCATCGTTGCTATTTTCCAACATATATTCTATTATTTACTCTTATAATTCCATAGTGGATTTGTACTACTGTAGGTAATTGACCTCCTTGTTGATATAGGGTTAAAATATTTTGAGCCCACTCATCACCATTGTAACTGGTTTTCAACTCTTCCAACTATTAAGCCCATTCTGGCATTGTAAGGATAGATGCAATACACATGGCCTTCTTAAGTGCTTCAAAGGCCGCTTGAGCCTCCTCACTTCAATGAAATATATTTTTCTTGAGCAAATTGATTAATAACTTGCTAATCATGCCATAGTCCTTTATGAATTTCCTATAATACCCAGTTAACCCTAGGACATCCCTCAACTCCCTCAAAGTTTTAGGTACAGGCCACTGAGCCATAACACTGATTTTCTATAGATTATTGGCAACACCTATAGCTGTAATGATATGCCCAAGATATTTCATTGTTTGAACCCTAAATTCACACTTTGATCTTTTTACATAAAGTTGGTTGTCTTTGAAAGTTTGTAGTACTTTAGTGAGGTGTTGCTAGTGTGAGAGTAAGGTAGAGCTATACACCAAGATATTATCAAAAAAACACTAGTATAGATTTTCTTAAAAATGGTTAGAAGGTGATTGATGCATTGGTAAGCCCAAAAGATAGGACTTGATATTCATAGTGACCCACATGGGTCCTAAATGCAATTTTGAAAGCATCATCTAAATGCATCTTATTTTGATGGTAGCTAGATCTCATATCAACCTTTGAAAAATACTTTGTACCATGCAGTTCATCAAGGAGATCATCAATTATAGGAATCAAATATTTGTTCTTCACAGTTAGAGGATTTAATTTTCTATAATCAATGCTTAAACGTCAATAATCATCTTTTTTCCACTAAAAGAGCTAGTGAAGCAAAGAGACTGGTAGACGGTCTTAATGTTTTGAGTAATTCAGTGATAATTTTCTTTAGTTTTAACTTTTAAAAATAAAAATACCTATATAGTCTTAAATTCACTGGTTCAGCATTTGGCAATAAAGAGATTCCATTGTCAACTCTCTTTGGTGGAGATAATTCGACAATAGTGTCAAAAACTAAGGGAAATTCAGAGAGAATGGTTTGTAATTCTAAAGAAATGAAGAGAGATACTAGTTTAACTTCCTTACTTTGACATAACCAAATATGAGCCAAATATCTCACTTTCCTCTTTCACTTCTTTGTTCAACTGTGTCTCATGGCATAAATGACCCATTGTCATCTCTTCTTGAACTTATAACCAGGTGGTAACCCCTCCTTTGTCTAGTTCCACTCATTTGTTGTGCTAGTTAACCAACATAGTTGCAAATTGAGATAGTCAATCAAGGCCAAAAAATAACATCATATCCTTGAATCTGCAACAATCTCAAGTTACTAGTGAATTTGTACCTTTGAAGAGAAAAATGAAGATTTGTGCATTGAGAGTCAGTGGCTATTTTAGCACCATTAGCCACCATCACTACAAGGGTTTTGTCTCGCCTAATATGGCACTCGTTGCTCCTTAAAACCCCTAGGTCAATAAAATTATGGATATTTTACTTGTCCATTAAAGTAATTACTGGTATATTACCAATTACCCCTTTGAATTTTAAACAGTGTATATGTGGGTTAGGGTGAGTCAAAAGTGCATAAAGACAATTGCTTCCTCATTAGTGAACTCAAGCTCTTCTAGGAGAGGGGTAGGTGCTTCAAGAGCTTCTTTTTCTTTTCTTTTTTCTTTTGTATTTTGCCTTATGAGCATTTGCATCTTAGTTTTAATAGCGATCCAAGTAATATCTTTCACCACATCTAAATAAAGCCTCAAAGCCCTTCTTTGCTCAACTAAAGTGTTTCTGGTATGAATATGAGGTTTTGTGGTAGGTGACAGTGTTAATGACTTGGCTACACTTTTGAGCTTCTTAAATTGGGAGTCTATTGCACACTCAATTTGCAAGGCATGCTCAAACACTTCATCTAAGGTTTGGGATTTGAAAGCTCCTACAATGGCTTTTGAGTTGTACCTTTAATCCGCTAAGATAAGCATCAATGAAATCGACTTCAGTAAATAGCCAATTTTCAATCAATAATTTGGAATGCAAATGTTCAAACTGTTCGAAGTATTCATCTACATTACCAATTTGATGCAATTCCTTAAGCTCATCTATGCTATTCTTCTCATTGGTACATTAAAAATATTTTTGAACTAATTGAACTAGTGTTGGCCAATCAGGAGGGTCGTGATCAATGAGAAAATCGTACTGGCTTTGTCAAAGAATTGAAGAGTTGTCAGTTGAGATTTGAGAGGATCACTACAGGTGCATTTTAAAGTATGAGTAACGATGTTGTACCCAAGCCATGATGATATCACCGTTAAAGCTTGGACAAGTAGTCGATGATATTTAGTACCGATCAATACGGTTGGTACGAGGTTGTTAAATCTTCGGCCTATTAAAATGTTTGTTGTTAGTCACAATCAGCTCAGAAGTAGGAGTAGTATTAGGAGAATGAGTATGAATAGCCTCAAATTAAGCCACCCTTTTTATCGAACTGTTGATTGAGTTGATCGCGAGCTCCGATGAGTTGCTCTATGATGGATTGACGGTACACACGAGAAACTCATGGTTATGTTGCTCACAAGACTTTGTCTTTGCCTCCTCCTCTACGAGACGATGATCCGTCTCTATTTGTGTCTTAGTCTTGAGCTACTCGAATTTCGCATTAAAAGTGATCAACGCTAATTCAAACTCTGCCTTCGTGACCATCGTTGACCACCGAGAGTTGAAATTGGGATATCACAAGAATTTATCTTATAAATTTCAACCAAAATCAACTCTCAGATGAAATAGGTGCTCTAATATCAATTATAATATACTGAATTGAAATTACAATAAGAAAAAAAAAAGATAAATTGGGTTTAATATGAATTTTATTCCAAGCTTTGACGAACTGATTCAATAAGAGTAAAAGATAATAAGTGTTTTGTGTTTGGATATCAAATTCTTCGATAAAAAAGGAAATTACAAGAGAAATAGCTACTTATATCAGCTCAATTGATCTAAGTAAAACGATAAAATAGTAGAGTAAGCAACGCAGCCTGATAATGCCTCTAACGACTTCTGTGCGATCTCAACAAACTCTTCATTCTTCTCCATTTCTCACGCCTTGGTCTCCTCCAATTACTATTAAGGCTTACGTGGGCCTCCTCTACATTTGTTTCCTCAACTACTTCTTTACTCGGCCCAGCTACGTTCAAATCTCCCGATTTGATCAATTCAAACCTTTCAACGGCTCTCAATCGATTAATTGAGTCAAGGCTTGACATTGCTATTGTCTACTAGCATTGCTAGCATTGTTAACAGCAAGTAAATTATTTGCATATGATAGAACTTGCAAGTTCTTTTTCTTTTCTATAATCAAGTTTATGCAGTTAACATGCTAATCTATGTATCCTCGTTCAAGATTGGCACCTTCTTTTTTATAACATATTACAAAAATATGTTTAGCACTTTTCTCATCTGACAAGATGCAGTGACATGAGTGCGAAAGCCAAGAATGAGGTGCCGGGTGTAAGAGAAAAATTTATAATTCATTCGGTGTTGAATTTGGTTTTAGCTCGAGTTTGGTTAGTTTGATTGGACTTTTTTGTCTGTTTTATTTGAGTTTGGTTCGACAACTTTTTAATAAACTAGTTCAGGTTCGAGTTCGATTCGTAATAGTTTGATATATAATTATTTGTATATATTTTAATTATTTAGTTAATAATATATGAAAAAAATATAATTATTTTATTATATAATTAATAAGATATTATTAATTTATTATTAAATTAATAAATATCATTTATTTTTTATTTTAATATAAAATTAATAAAATATTAATTATTTTATCTCTAATTATACATGATAATATAAAAGTTAAAATAATTGATTTTGAGTTCGATTTAATATGAATTAATTTTAAATCAAACTCAAATACTAATTAGTTCAATTGAATTCGATCCGTTTGCAGTTTTAGATGCAGGTCCGAAGTTTTCTTTCCGGTGGCCGTTCGACAGTTCTGTACGTGTCCTCTTATTAAACGTTTTATAAAAAAAAAATGGAGTACAAAGAAAATGTAACGATTTGCGAACAAATCTATGTAAGTTGAGAAATGATACAAACACAAGATCTTTGAGAAAATCCAAACAATATTATCAGATGGTTTTCATATAATTACATAAGACCTTTTATTATTTTGTACGATCTTATAAATGTGCGATATTTTCTTTATTACGAAACATGTTTTCCTGGATCAAGAAATCAATGTAAGTCTAGTAATATTTCTATTCACGGGCGAGAGTCAGGATCTTTGTTTATGGGGTCAATTAGTATTCTTTTGTCAAAAAAAGAAGAAGGCAAAACTCATTTTATATTCTTATTTGTTCCAAAATAAACAGATGAGTAAATGATTATATCAACATTTTAAAATGCAGATTTCAATATGCGTACGATTGATCATTGCATAACGTATATGCAACACGCGGGTGTATATGGTTCAGTATGCGAATTACATATATAGATATGTATTCTAAAAAATTCTTACAATATTTAAATCAGTCTTTATTTTTGAAGGATGTAATTTTGAATATTTTTTATGAAAATATAATATAATTAATTTTATAAAAAATATAATCGGATATTAACATAATTTTGAATATGTGAAACAAGAAAATATAATAAGATATTAATATAATTTTGAATATTTGACATGAAAAATATAATATAATTAATTTTATAAGTTTAATATGATAAATATTTTAAAAAATAATACGCATTATTGAATATACGGATGCATACTCTTATGCATGCGGCATCGCATCGCATATATACGACCATGCGGCCGTATTTTAAAACAATGGATTATATTAATGTTGCGGAATAAGAACTAAAAAAACATTTTTAGAAGATATATGCAAGAAAATTTGCATCATTATTTCCTTTTTAGTTCAAAAACGTATTTTAAAAAAAATCAAACTATTTGTCTTTTAGCTTCCTTTCGGATCCTACGAGCAATGATTGAAAGTCCTTTAGAACAACTAGAACATCCGCTCTCCATTGGGCCTGGTTCCGAAGTGACATGCGAGGCCCTCCAACGAATGATCTACTGGGTATAATTTACATCAATTGAAAGCTCTGAAAGAAACTTTGAGTTTTTCATTTTCACTAATCACATAATCAACGCTTAATTAGTTTCACCCAAAATCCTAAAAACAAACCCCGGATCATTATTTTATACTGTCATGTGTATTTGTGATATATAGATCATAGAAATTATGAAATTTTGATTTCCTTTATATTTAGTTATGTCGTTTTATTTTTATATTTTGTCTTTCCATCTCTATTTTGTTTAATTGTCACATCCAAAATAAATACCATTTGTAGCATCTATATATATTGATTAATTATATCGCTAAATAAAAAAATCACGCCATTTATGTGAAAGCAATTATATAATATTTATTTTGATCTTCAAAGTAAATTAATTAAAGGAAGCAATAGAAAATATCAATTCTTTTATATTGGTGAAGAGCAGAAGGAAAAAAAAAAGAAACAAGGTGGAGAAGAAGAAAAAAAGAAATAGAAGATGCTATTTGGTAAATTAATCGTACTATATCTATCTTCATTCTCAAAGTAATTTAATTGATTCAATAGCAGATGCCAATTCTTTTATGTTAGTGAGAGCGGAGAGAATAAAAAGTCAAGCTGAGCCCAAAAAAAAAAAAATAGAAGAGATGATGAAGAAAGGAAATGACAACGCAGAGATGATGAATAAAGTTTATTCATGGGAACTTACAACCAAAATTAGAAAATATTACAGAACCTATGTTACGCACGCTACTATAATAGTCTGAATTTCTTTTAAAAATGAATGGGGTCAATCATTGAAAATATTGTATAAATGAATGAGGGTCATGCTTAGAGTATCTAAATCATTTTTATGTAAAATATATACAAAATGTAGCATACTGTAATAATTTTGAAAACAAATGGGGTCAATTGACCTTCATTTCACCAAACATGCATCCCCTTCCATTAAAAAAAAATGATGGCAAACAACGGATGTTCATCTTATTTTATTCATTTTAATCTTTTATGACTTTGCTTATATTTCAATCATATATTACTTTTTCTTTATTTAATGAAAATTATTGGTCGGCTACTATTTGTTCGACACATCAAAAAAAAAATTTGATGACCCCCTCTCATAATATCCATATTTTATTATATAATTGTATATAGGAAAAGTCGAGCTCTTCCTCTGAGAGAGAGAATTAGTTGTTTACATATTGCAATTTAAATGGAATTTTAGATGAAAAGTAAAAGTCACTAAAAACCTTTACATTGAGTGTAATTGGACCATTACATTTCTCAAAGGAGACAAAAACAAGAAGTGAAATCCGTTCATGCAAGAACAAGCTTCTTCTTCTTTTCAAGGATCATGTCATCAGTTGTGAAGTCGGCTGCCTTGCGGAATGTCCCACGACCGAAATCAAGGTTATATGAATCAGCCAAACCTTCTACCAAATCAAACTCTGGAGCCCACCCTAGCTCTCTTTGTGCTTTCTCAATCGATGCAAAGAAATGCTATATTACAAACATATATATTATTAATGAGCCAATATTTTATCCTTCATCATATTGTTTTGTGCAACTTTAGTTAAGAGCTTATGCAAATATGCAGAAAGAACTTTGCAGTATTTTTGTCAGTAAACAATAAACAGCGCAGCAGTAAATCATTTTCTGATCAAATGATTTAAATTTTTTAGTTTCGAAAATATTTGCATTTTTTACCTGATCACGGAAAGGAAAGGCCTTCTTCTTCCCAAAATCAAACTCCTTTGGGTTATAGTGAATTAGCTCTGGCTCAGGGAATCCAGCAGCCTATAATTGGAAGGAAAATATTCATATAAATTACAGAAAAAAAAACAATGCCTTTGTTCTTTTCTTCAGTTATTTTTGAAATAAAATTTATTTTTCGTATGATACATACCTTCGCACATGCTTTTGCTAGCCCGTCAAATGTGACATATTTGGAGCCAGAGATGTTGAAAACTTGCTTACTTGCCTTTGGGTTATTAAGAACTTTGATAAACGCGTTTGCCAAGTCCTATTTGATTAAGAATACTGTTAATATGGAATCTATAGTTTTTATTTGTTTGTTTATTTTATTTTTTTCCTTCAATATGGGATGGGGTTGCTTTGATTTACCTTTCTTTATTTTTATTAATGAAGTCAAATGGCATTATTTGACTGGTGGGAAAAGAGGATAAAAGAGTATAACCTACATTCTGGTACAAATATAAGATACCTGTTTTGGCTCATATGAGTATCACTAAAATAATTCCTCATTTGTTATTGTTTAACTATTGCATTATTCATTCATTTTGTTTATTTTGGTTAATGACTGCTAAAAAATTTGATTGATGTGGAAACTTCTTGCCAGAAGTTCACTTCAGAGCAGCATGGTGCATTTTGGACCGACTGAAACCATTAAATACACCAAAGGCAGTTCTATCCCATGACCATAATCTTTTGATACCAGGTATTACATGAAAATGCACCTCAGTTATACCAGTCAAGTCTGTATTGGTACAAATCACTTCTTTGGTACAAACAACTTTCTACAGCAAAGAGGTAAAAGGCACAGTGAACTGGAAAGTTTACATCAGAAACTTACAGAAAAAAACCTGAAAAAAAAAATTGTGACTAACCTTGACATGTCCGAGCTGGGTTATCTGAATCCCAGAAGAGGGGATTGGTATAGGCCGGCCAGCCTTTAGCCGGTGAAAGAACCACTCCTCTACTGGGTTGTAATTGAGTGGGCCGTAGATGTACACAGGCCTTATTGAGGTCCAGTTTACACCTCTGGAATCTAGCAAACTCTCAGTTTCAAGCTTTCCCTTGTGGCGACTTTTTGGGTCCACTGCATCAACCTAGGAACATACCCAAACATAGTTAACCAAAAAAAACAAAGAAAGAGAACTTTGGTTGACAAACTGTCCAACAGATATGGTCTGAGACAGTAACACTATTATTGTATAAATCTCAATTCAGAATCAGAGAAAAAAGTTCGTTTAAAGAAATGAAAAAAGGAGATGTTGGTGGTATTGGACTGGTAAATGGTAACATCACCGGTACAGCGTGTACATTTAGTTCTGCATGCATGCATGCCTTCATTTTTGCTTTCGAATGTTGGCAAAAACTTCATCCTTGACCAGTTGTAAATTAATACTAAATTAATAGCTATCCAATGTGAAATAAATAAAGGAAAGAGATGAAAGAGAGATCTCTCCAGGCTCTAGCTGATAGTGAGATGGATCAGATCTGATAGCTACGAAAAAGACGAGAAGAAAGTGCCAGCTGAAAATTAAGATAAAATGAAATGACTCTAGTATCACCTCAAAATGGGGTGGGGTGTCCGTCTTGAGATATACTCCAGCTGATGAACAATATATGTACCTGAGATTATCAGTTAGTTTATATAAGTGTATTTTGGTACGGTCAATAAACATCCAACTTAAAAAGCCTTGGTGGAACTATGAACACCCAGAAACCCCCAACAATAAAACACCCAAAACCATCAAAACATTTCGTACTGGTACAAATGGTATGCAATGATATGCTGTAAAACTAGAGCTTACTGTTGAAGACTGGGCAAAGCATCAATTATGGGTTCTACCTCAACAGCCTCACGTCCTAAAATTCAAACAAAAAATTCATAAATAAAAATAACTATATCATGCATGTCCATATGTTAAGTGTGTAAATACACTGATTCACCATTAATGTCATAGACAATATCGAATCCCTTGGCTGCTACGCTAGTCTTAACAAACTCAAAGTCTTGTCTATCACCTTTCAAGTGGAGCACCTACACAAAAAAGGACAATAAGATGAGAAACGAGAAATAAACAGCACCAACAAAAGAATTAATCATTAATATATTAAATGATGCTTGTATTCACAGAAATAATAAAAGGATGATACTTTATGCATCATCCATCTTGTAACAATGAACTATAGCATTTGGATACAATTAATAATGTCAACCAAGAAACACTAGTTTTCTCTTTCCATTCCACAAATTAAATTTCAAAAGAAAATGAAACCATACTTTAGATTTGAAATCAGCATAGTCTTGATCTGATTCCCCAGGCAGCTGTTGGGTAATTGGTGCTTTTCCCCTTGTAAACAGTGTCACCTGACAATACAAAAATACAGCTGGCACCACTTAAGTTTCTTATTTCATGGATATTTGAGGATCCATGTTGAATTAAAAAGTTCTGGTCCTTTTAAGCCTCATTTTAACTCATATATATAAGTTCTCAAATAAACACCAAAACGGATAAAATCTTCATGCAAAAAAGATTTGAGTTTTAATTGCTTGAAAACATCACTGATTAGGTACATTATGGTCCCAAAGCAGACAGTTACAATGAAATTGGGGAAAGAACCAACCTGGTGACCTTCTTTCACAAGTAGTCTGGATAAAAATACACCGATAAATCTTGTACCACCCATGACTAGTATGTTCTTTGAGCTTGCCATGACCTGCATAGCTGCCCCTCTTGGTTGGCATGTTCTCCTCCAACTCTGTCAATTTTTGTGTCAAAAAATCAGTACAAAGCAATAATAAAACATCAAATTAAAGAGCCTAATAATTGTCTGTAAATAATTCCATTCAAATTGACAAAAAAAATGTTGGTTGTTGTAAACTTTTGAATACAAGATTGTTTACTTAGAAACACTGGAGTTCTGATAGCACCGGTATATCAATTGGCATACTTAGAACACTAATTCAGAGTAGTAAGAGGACAAGGTACCTGGATAGAAATGTTAAAGGATGCACCATGGAAATCTGAAACAGAGGAAGGGAGGAGAGAAGAACGAGGAGAGACCCAGGAGCGGCTCTGTTGCATTGCCGCAAGGTTCGCCATGGACTCCCCTTCTTTTCCTACTATGTGCTTTTTGTATGGATCAAATTTAAAAAGAGAGAGAATAGGGGCCTTGGATATCATTTAAGTGAGCAGTTTCTCTTTCAGTTCTTTTGCGGCACCCATAAGAAAAAGGCTGATGGGAGAGTGTGCGCGCATAATAATTAATAGTAATTTTAGTGCATAATATCATACTAATATTTTGTCCCTATGATGATATTTTTAAAAATATAAAAATTTATATTTTAATGAAAAAAATAAAAATAAAAATAATTTAACAATTAATATAAATTTCAATCATGAACACATAATTAATATAAAATAAATATAGAATTTAGAGAAAAGTTAAAATTCATAATTGATAATAATCTAAGAAAAAAAATAGAGTAATTATATTTCTAAATTATGCAGCATTTCGTGTAACAATCAATATTGAGCGAAAATTATAATTTCAACACAAATGACCATAGAGAGTAACATTATTTAATGAATAGCTCAATCCGATAACTGATATAACTCTGAAAATTAAAAAAAAATCTGAATCATTATAGAATCGGAACATTTACGTGCTTAATAAGAATTAGAGATAAATATTATTTTTGAATCATCTTTTAGTTTGAAAAATTAAAAGACATCTATTTTATTTTTTTTCATAAAAATCATGAAGTATTTTTAAGTTTACGTGAATTTTGATTTTGCTTCTTTTGAAAAGTGAAACACATTTCACTATATTTCTTTTTTAGGGCCATCCCGTGATATCATTAACCTTACTCAGTTTATTAGATAGCTTGCTTGCAGAAAGTAAGTAAATGGCTGTAGTAAAACTCCGTGACTAGGTGATAGTTTTAGTAGGAGGCGTGGGCATGGTTACTCATTTATCTGATTTATGTCATATTTGATAAGATGAGATATGAATAAATTTTTTTTTAACTTAATTTATAGGATAGGGGTAAATTTTTCATTAAATAAATGTGTATAAGTATGGATAAAAATTATTTCGCAGTTGTTACCATATATAATAAATTATTATAAAATAACCTATATTATTTCAAATATAATTATGTTACCTAATAATTTTCTTCTTTTTCTAATACAAGATTAATTAATTTGAGTTTTGTAAATTAATTCTCTCTTATTTTTTTAATATAGAAAGTTAAAACCGCTTAATTATAATTTATATTTTGATTTTATAGTAAAATAAAAGTGTATTTATATGAAAGAAATTAATTAGGATATTTTTTATGAATGATAATAAAATTAGTTAATATATTAGTACTATTTGTTAGCATCTGTTATCATTTCATTATCTATTTATTTTAATAGAAAAGATAGAATATGAATAAGTCTAATTTTAATGGATAATGATAAAGTATGAGTAAGAATAATTTCAAAAAAAGTATGATAACGAAATATTTTCACCCGACTCGTACCAGTATATTAACACCCCTAGTTTCTTTGTAGGAGACAAACAAAATATAAAAAAGTAACATAAAATCTTAAATCCAACCTTCTAATAAAACTACCCTAATCATCCTACTAGGAAATATCATATAGCAGATATATTTTATCCTAAAGCCCGAACATTCCAAAAATATAATTTTTGGGTTATTCAAGACAACAAATTATTTCTGAACTATATTATTGTATTCTAACGGCAAACAACCAACTATGCTTTTCTAGAACTGACTGTTCAGCGGAATAAAAGAATGATGAATCAACCTAATGGAAAAGAATAAAAAATATCTTGACAATTAAAGAACAACAATTTTAGCATCCCGAATTGTATTGCAGTACAGACAGGCACATAATTCAGGCCATATGAAAACAATCACTGATTCTTTTCCCACCACAGCCACTCCTCTGTTGTCTAACCTCTCTCACTAATTGCATGAGGATAAGACAAAGAAGCCACACTAGGCTGCATCCACAGGATTACTTGTTCAAGATAAAAGACTTCTAGTCTCTTTGCCACCCATTGAATTATTTCTTTTCCAACTTAATTTTTATTTTCATATATGCCCTTCTAAGTACATAGCAAGCATGCGGGCAGGCAATGAGAACAATCATTCAATTAGCGCCTGAAATTTGTTTTGGGTGCATTAATTTAACATTCAAATACAAGTGGAGTAGCTATCAGTAATTCAACATCCCTATCTGATAACAATCAACCAGAAAGATGGTTGCATAAATCTACGGACATAACATGCAGGAAGTACCAAAATGGCACAACAAATGAAAAATATGTGACATGTATATTCTTCTAATTGCTAATGAACCTATTTACGTAAGCAGAAAATCAGACGATGAATGGGGAATTGGGGATGCACCGCACAGTGGTTGGACAGTATTTTGTTATCACCGAAAGTACTCATTAAAAATTGCAGAGTAAAATAGATCCAGTAGACCAGCATTAGACATACTTGAACTGAAAACATTTCTCTGATGCAACAACTTGGATCTCGGTTATACCACCAAATTTTATTGTGAGAAGGGATCGGTTGACAATGGCTTATTTTGATAACTTTGATAATGATCCTCTAAATAAATATAAAAAAAAATTTAAAAATGAAAAAAAGTTTATAGATGTGTTTTTTTACCTTTAGATTGATGGTCATTCAAATTTTATGTAATTTTATTATCGTTTGATAGTTCATCAAAGATTATCAAATTTTCATGCAATTTACAACGGTTTTAATTTAATGATTTTTAATTGACTATCAAACGATAATGAAATTACATGAAATTTGAATGACCATCAATCTAAAGATAGAATAACACATCTATAATTTTTTTTTTCATTTTTAAGATTTTAACCGAATTTTTATTTTCAAAAAAGATTAAAAATAAAGATAAATAAATTGTGAGAACGTAACCCGCACTGTGCACTAAAAAAATTGAAGCCGCAACCCTCATTTACAACCCCATATTTCATTTTTTTTAAATAATAATAATTTCTTAGGAGCGCACCCGCGACGTGCGCTCCTAAACCTCAACACGTTTCATCAACTCGAACATTTAATTTATCATATGGCTCATATCCGTCTCCATACCATAGGTGCTCAAGAGCTAGCCTATCACTACTAGAATTGTTTGTATTTCTGAGGATTAAAAAACCCCTTTTGTGTGGGTCTAACCAGGGAAATGACCCATATTCTGTGGTGTTGCCAGGGAAAATCCCTCACGCAAAAAACCCCGACATAAATGGTCCCTTTTCCATCGAATCCCGAGAAATACTCCTTTACCCTGCGCTCCCACGAAGTAGATTCAACGGAGATTAGTTACCAAGTGGGGTCGGGCTATTTATTTTCTCCTCGCACGCACTATTATATTTCTGTCGAGTTTGAACGGAAATGTCGATCGTGGACCCCACTGTGTTATCGACGCAAAAATCCTATCATTTGCCTGGTTTGCATCTCCACGGAAATTATTATGCTAAAAACCACGGAAATATTTTGAAAACATTCCAAATAATTAATAATTATTTACGCAGGTTTTTGGAAATGTGGCCATTATTTCTGTCAGTGTACATACCATTATTTCTGTGTGTAAAATCTTTTTTTTTTTGCATATATTTATTTTAATAATATCATCCCATTTCTGTATAATCACATTTAGTGAACAAGTAAACTTTAGAAATCACCATAAATCACATAGATTATGTAATTATCATATCAAAGTAGGGCAGTGATAAATTGAGAGCTAATTTTGATATTTTGAGAGCACCAATGTATCTTTGTAGCATCAAATTTGCATTGGGTGCTCTCAAAGTATCGAAGATGCGCTCAAATAGCGAGACCTATCAAAGTATCCATACAACTTGAGTACCAAAATTTACGGTATATAGCTATAGTTAAACAAAATATACAACTGTCACTAACTGTAATCCCTGCCAATTAACAAAATATAAAAGTTTCCAGGCAGTATTTATGCTAATTAACAAAATACAACACATGTCATTCTTCCCAAACTCATAACTTTGCTCCATTGTCCTGGTTTGATTCGGCGCACCATTGACCCATGTCTGCCTCGGCATTTGAGGCTTGATCTAAAAGTGCAGCAACCCTATTCCCTAGTATACATAACCAAAAGAGAAAATACAATCAAAGTCGGTATTGCACATGAACAAACCAAATCGTGACATAAGCAAATGCACCCCACGAAATTGTTCAAGACAATTGCAACAATAGAAAACATAAGCATTCAAGTATAGCTAGCAAAAGAGTTGAAGCACTTATCGGTAAGCATGCTTGAACACAACTTTTCATATTGGTAACCCCCATCCACATACATCAACACGAAATAGATTTTTTGGGATGTTAAGTACGAAGTGAAAGGATCAACTTTGAAATAGATTCTTACTGCGAAATAGGATGCATCTGCAGTGCGAGGCACTTGCATTTCCAAAAGTGCACCAAAATTGAAACCATTGTTGTTCTAAGTAGAGAAAGTGAAATGTAAGTCCATAAATATCAAATGACAATAATTGACCGAAAAGCCCTAAATTCCCCAAGCATTAACAATACCCTCACTTTGAAATTTCTTACGAGAAGAAGAAGGCACATGCATCCACTGAAGCACTTTGAAAGGGTTGCGAAACATAAGCTTGATAAGGTTGGGGAATAGAACCATTACCCTACAAGTTCAATTAATCGAGCAATGTGATACATTTAAGCAACAATGTCATTACAATTAATGTTATGATTCATTACACGATAAGGTGGCCTCTGCATTCCTACCATCACAAAGAGATGACTAATCATCGTTTGCATTTCGGCTTTGTTTCGCGGCATGGGCTGCGACCATGTCGAGAGAAGCGAACCTCGTACCCTTCTATTACCTTATCTCTCTTGTCAATCTCCTCACTAAAACGTGCATTTTGATCTTCTATCATTTGTTTGAACTCTTCCTTGCGCCCTTCCATCGCTTCCACTTTGTGAGCACGGATGTTGTAGAAGACGCTCTTGATCGTGAGTTCAACGATGCGGGCATGCTATCCTCAAATTTACTCCCGAAGCCCCAGTCTCTGCCATGGCTCTTCTTAGCAGCAGCTAGACGAAAGACTTCAATAGGTTCTCTTCCCTCATTATTTGGATCTAGCAACATCTCCTTTGCCTTTTCCTATTGAGAAACGATAGATATTAGACACGAAAAGACATCATTCTGATAAGGAATTGAGTGGCACATGACTAGAAAACAAGGATCAATACACTAATTACAACTAGACCCGACTATATGGTTCAATGAAGAAACAGTCAGCTACATCAACTCTACATATTAATAGTGCAACTAATTCAAATTTCATATTACCGTAATTGACAAACAACCAAATCCCACACTTAACAACATCACAACAACAACAACATATCACCCACGAGATCAAGCAAAGCGATTAAACCCAATGTTCAATTTAATTCCTCCCGGCACGAGATCAAAGTCCCCAAGTTATATTATCATAATCAACAAGCGAGATTCAACCAAGAGCAAAGAAGGAGATGGTTAAATCCCAATTCAACCATTTACGGCTCAATTTCAAGGAATTAAGTAAAAAAGCCAAGATTAATCATAAGTCTCATTTCCTCTTTCGTGTGCGAGTCTATCTACCAATTCAATATCACCTCTAGCACGAGCCAAGAACCCGAGTTAACCCTCGGTAGGTTCGGATCATCTCCCATGATTGTACATTACAATCAAGTTGCAAGAAAACTTACAAAGACTTCCTTTGTTTTACTTTTTGCAAATTTCAATGAACTAGTTTCATAGCTTTGAACATCTACTATGATTTGCCCTTCCTCTTACTTCAGGGAGTTCATCCCCATCATTGTTTTCCTCTCGTATTGCGTCCATCACTTCGGCCTTGGAATACAACTCGCTATTGCTTGAGCCACGGCCGGTGATTGGCCATTTTCTCGACCAACATGCAAGTGTACATAAAGTTCCTCAACTTGTCGGCTCTCTACCAAGTAATTTTTGCTTTGAAAATGCAACAAAGAGGATGGTTTGGAATCAAATATAAAATTTTTGCATGATTCAAAGGAAATTTACATTCAAATTAAACCAGAGATCATTACTATGCCATTACCCCTACGGACAACAAACAAGAAAAGGAGATGTACTAGTTATCAAAATGGATTATTGGACACATATGATCAAATGAATTATTGAACATATATGATTATATGGAGCAAAGTTTAGCTTATGGACTATTGAACATATGACCTTAACGATAATACAAAATAATTAAGGTGCAAGTACATGTAACAATGATCTAAAATCCCCTTTTCTATGAAATGATCATAGTAGAACTTAAAGCAATTATGAAGAGAAGGTATGGGGAATATGCAGCTTTGGCTCATGAAATGTAATGTTGTCATATATGAATTTAGGCGTATCTTACTAGATGCGACCTCAAGACTTACAATAGATATAAGCACCATCAAAACAAAATTAATTAATCATGAAATTAAGAACTCCTGCCAACCCCATATACTAGCTAACCCCCTCCCCCTCTTGTTTATCTGTGTATGCAAATATAAGATAGAAATGCGATTTTGGTTTAACATGATTGATGACTAGTAAAAGATGTAGTTACCAATTTTGGCCATGTTGATAAGCACTTATTGACCCGGAGTAATGACAAGTAGAAAGCCCCGAAGCACATATATTAGCTTGGTTTCTTTGTGAAAGGGCCACAACGTATTCGGAGGTTCCATAGATGTCACAAAGTTCATGCCAGTATCTGAAGGTCTTACACCAATGAGGAACCATTGTCTTCCATCCCTCTGTATTCCACCCAAACTTCTTTCGACATCTCTTCCTCGCCTCGCGTAGCTCATTTGCGTACCTCTTTGTAGCAATTGCCTCGAGCACCTCCTTACAATGGTTGACATTTTCAGTAGTCCTATATGTGAAGCGTTCCTTCATAATAAATTAATGATTAGTAATTCAGTAATTAAGAGCCTAGACCTAATTAAGCTACGCTTGTATATAAAATAATGATTGTAGTTTTTTGTACCAAAAACCCATCCTCGAGAGCATTTCTTGTGTTTTGATCAAACAACAAGAAACTAATACAAGGCCCGGCATCGGTTGCAAGGCCGGTTTAGTGATGGCCGAGGTGATCGAGTTGGGTTGTTCTGTGGTAAACTCTTGTTTTCCCACCGGCCAAATCACGGGTCTTTCACTTGGTAGCCGTGGAGGAATTATCTGTCCGGGTCCTCTCCCCTTGCGCTTTAGCACTCCGGTTGTGACGCGACGCGAGAGGCGGATGCGAGGCGACGGTTCGGTCGAAAGCAGTAGGGTTTTCCTCGGGTGCGGAGGAATTGGGACCGCACCTTCTGGGTGTACTTTACCCTTTTGCCTCTCGGAAGCTGCGATGTTCTGGTGTTAGGAGCCATATGGGAGAATCTGTGAAATATACAGATGACAAATAGTACCAGTGAGTTCTTAATATTGTGAAATATAGTACATGCCTCTATTTCCATTGGTAAAGAACACAATTGCATGGTAATTTAGGATATTTGCATCACTAATTTCAAAAGGAAAAAGGAGAAAACATTCTGTAAGTCATTGGGGGGATTCACTCATTCCTCCTTTGAACATGTCAATTGCAGCCTCAAAGGTGATACCACTATACAATTTTTAAGCATAACGTATGTTCAATTGCATTGTCAAGGTAGGTAATTAATGCACGACGATTCGTAAACCCTAATATATAGTACCCTAAACTCTAAATACCACATACCCTAATTAAACCCTAATAGGACCCTAAACTCTAAATATATCGAACAATGTTGAGAACACAACACAGATTCATCTATCTGAAGCAGTAATATGATCAACCCTAAACCCTAGCTAATTGATTTAGCAAACCGTACGTAATAGAACTCTTAAAGCTAAAATAAAGTACAAAACCGAGATAAGAGAAGAGTGGAAGAGTAACCAATTTGAAGAGAAGAGAAGAGTGCAGCAGCTGTATAGAAGCATCCAATTTGGGGGGAAACGAGACGGAGACGAGAGAAGGAATTGAGGAGAGAATGACAGACGGAAGGGTAGAGAGGAAAGAGAGAAAGGAGCTGGCGGTCCATTAAATAAACCATCTAATTTTGGGGGGAAATGAAAATTTGGGGACCAATTTTTTGGAGCCGGCGCCACTAATTTGGATCGCGCGGCAGAGGGAGATCAATGGAGGGAAATCAGATCGCTGATGGTTGTAGCATTGATGACTTCGAGGAAAGTTCCCTCCGCAAGACTACAAAACTGAACTGCGTGCGCCGTGAGGCGAACTCCGTTGAATTATAATTAAAACTTATATTATTAGAGGTGAAAATTATGCGGATGAATTGGATGGGGTTAGTTTGATTTTTATGAAATTGGATCCAATCAGGTCAACATCAGATAGGATTTGATCAATTTATATATATTAAAATTTTAAATTTTAAATTTTAAATTGATTTATATTAAGATTTTTTTGTATTTATTTAGAGGTTCATCGCCAAGATTGTCAAAATAATCCATTATGAATGGATCTTCACTCTTATCTAAATTAAGTGGGTTTTGAGTGGCAATTAGCTAAGAGTACGTGGTATTTTTCTAATTTAAATTTTTTAAAGTGATACCTTCCACGGAATTAATGCATCGATAAAAACAAAAAGAAGTTAAGATATGATACGCTGGAAATAAGGACTTCTCCAAATAATCTTTGAGAATTGGAAAATAAAATTACAGACATACCTGTTAATTTTATCGATCATATAGATTGGTTATAGATATGTTATTATTGCGAAGCAATTTATTTTCATTAGTTCACATATTTGTGGTGATTCCAATCTCGATTTGACCTAGGGTGATAACCATTGAAAAAACATAAAGTTTCAGAATATTCGACAAATAAAAAAAATAGAATAGAAATTATGGCGAATCAAATATTCTGCGATACAATCTACTTTGTTATCTTGTCACTTTTTTTTATAAAAGCAGACAAAAAAAATCATTTTCTATTTAGTTTTAGAAAATCATACAAAAGTAGTAATCCTAAAAAAAAATATTGGTGTATCTCAATTGTATATATATTTTTAGTATAATTTGGTCACTAAAACAATTTGTCATTTTTACTTGTGCTTTACTTTATTTAGTTATGTTTTGCTTATAGTTAGTGGCACAACTGTATTATGATTTTGTTTTTAGGTTATAGAGTTTTTGAAACACTTGAATGCACTCAGGGCATCAAACACTTGAATACATCTCTTATGCGATCGATCTGCATATGAAGCAACGTGTAAGAAGAAATTTGAACTGATTTGAAGTTTATACAGACCATATACGAGCAAATCTGATAGTCGACTGAGAATCTGTCTTTCACACATTTATTGATAATTTGATATTTTAAAAGTATTATTTAAATAGACAAAATTAAAAATACAATGATGTATTGATTTATTTAGGTGCAGCATGCACATATACATTAAACAAATATAGGAGCAAATTTATAAAAGTTAAGCTTTCTAGATTTGACAAATTTCTGAAATACTTAGCTTAAAATATCAAAATTTTGACAATAACACTTAGCTTAATAAACTGTTCATATCAAAATCTTGTAGGAAATAAAATTTCGTGAATTTTAGAGCATTATTGCTATTTTTAAAATATTTTTTTAAACAACTTTGAAATGAAACTTTTGTAAATTGATAAATTGTTCATATGTTGACAATGGTTATTTTGACAATCTTGACAATGAAATTTCAAAATAAATAGATAAAATAAAATGAAGATGAATTATGATGATTATTGATGATGAAGATGAATGATGATGATTGTTGATGACGAAGGTGAATGATGATGATTATTGATGACGAAGATGAATGGTTATGATTATTGATGATGAAGATGAATGGTTATGATTATTGATGATGATGATTATTGAGGATGAAGATGAATGATGATGATTATTGATGACGAAGGTGAATGATGATGATTATTGATGACGAAGGTGAATGATGATGATTATTGATGATGAAGATGAATGGTTATGATTATTGATGATTATTGATGACGAAGGTGAATGATGATGATTATTGATGACGAAGGAGAATGATGATGATTCTTGATGATGAAGATGAATGGTTATGATTATTGATGATGAAGATGAATGATGATGATTCTTGATGATGAAGATGAATTATGATGATTATTGATGATGAAGATGAATGATGATGATTGTTGATGACGAAGGTGAATGATGATGATTATTGATGATGAAGACGAGTGATGATGATTATTGATGATGAAGATTACTGATATTATTGATTGATATTTTTAAGAAATTTAGTTTGAATTAAATTCAAAAAGTAAATAATCAATATATAATACTTCCATTTTATTTAAATCAAGAATTTTCTTCCTTAAATTATGAACAATTAATTGCGAAACAAATATCAACAAAAATTGATCACTAATATTAAACGAGTTTAAATTAAATGAACATGAATAATTAATTACACTTATAATAAAATAAGTAACGAAAATATTCTCAAATAATTAAGAATTGATTTAAACAACCAACTCGGATTTAAAATGAATATCAAATAATTAAATATTGTTCAATTTCTCTATAATTTAAATTCAAACTTATCATCTTCATTTCAAAATAAATACCAATTAATTACATATTAATCAATTTCTCTATTTAATTCAAACTTAAATGAATTATCTTAACTTAAATAATACATGGAGAAATTAAATAGAATCCTTGTACAAATCTCAAAATTTTAATAAACATTTTTTATATATAATTACTTTGTAATTTAGATAATATAATTTACACTTATCATTATTATTATTATTATTTGTCTTTTTTATAATTATTTCATTATAATTATTATTATTTTTATTTCTCATGAAAGTCTACATTTCTTTGATTGGTCATTAATTAATATAAATTCATTTGTAAAATGTAAAATCTAATTTTTTACAATATGCTTTCAAAATTGTGTTCAAAATAGGTACAATTTAAATATAAGGAAGAAGAACAGGCGACGTCCTTCCATTTAATGTTGTCCATCTCCCAAAAACGCATCACATCCTCTGCTGAGCTCAGCTCTCTGCTGGGTTATATGGACCGTCAGATCACAATTGAACGGTTATGATGTATAATACCAAAAATCCCCTTGCTCATCAGAGCCGCTAAAATAAGATCGAACTGCCTAAATCCCCTTGCTCATTAGAAACCCCAGCTCTAAATCCTATTAGCTCTAAATCCTATTAGCTCCCAAAACCCTCTCTCTCGGTGAAGAACTTCGCCTCTCTCGACTCTCATTTTACTCCGCCCTTGAATCATCCCGCACGCAACCAAAACCCCTCTCTCTCGGTGGAGAATTGGCGGTCGAAACCCTAGATCCGAAGCCACCAAATTTATTGGCGGAGAACCCTCGATCGAAACCCTAGCTCTCTCGGTGAAGAAATTGGCCGACTTCGCTTCTCCTGGTAAGATCTAGTCCCGTGCTCTTATTAGATTACATCCAGTAGTACTCATAGTTTGATTTTGTTCAGTGATGCGATTTTGTACTTCCATTTTTGTCATTTGACGATGATGCTCCTGTAATCGACTTACAGAGTTTGATTTGGTACTTCTCTTCATAAACTTGTATAAGACCCGATAGATCTGAACCCAACATCTATTTTAGATTTGGTGCATTTTCATTTTGGTACATTTTCATTTTGGTTTTGGTAAGTTTGTTTCATTGATAGCCTTTTCCTTTTTTTTTGGTAAGGTTTGCATCTCAATTGCATAATAATATATACTTTCGATCTTTGCATCCTTTTTATTTTTGCATGAACATAGGTTGGCATCCCGTGTGAATTCATTTTCAGTTCATATACTTGCATCTGTTGGCTATTAGTTAAAAAAGGGGGGGGAGAAGTGCCTGACCTGTTAACATACTATTTACTAGTTGAAATACTTAATGATTTTTTTTGTTAACAGTCATACGATATTTACAGGGTGATGGCAGGACGTTTAACTCGTTCGAAGGCCGCTGCACAGGCTGCTGCCATAGCACGTGGGCCGGCACCTTCATCTCTGGCAGAGCAGTTGAAGGAAGCTGTAACATGGCAGCTGCCGCCTGGTCAAAAGTACTTGTGCGACCCTTTTTCGCGCGCTCCGCACCGCCGCTGGGCGATGGGTTGCGGAAGAAGGACACGGAGATCCCTCCCGAGCGTGCATCTGCTGGGTGCCGGCCGATTCTGCCGTTTAGAGATATTTGGATGCACATTCGGGGGGTTTTTTAGTGATTGTGAGTTCTTGTAAATTCGGTGGCGCAAGCCCCCACCGTTAATTACCCTGGGCTACTAACCTCGAGGCACCTCTGGATCTTTGAAAGAGAGAAGCAAATAGTATAGTTAAAAGATGGTCAAGTGGTCGTCTAAGTTCATAAAAAGGGTCCATGGAAGACGAACCTACAAACAGATCGGTTCGCCTTTATTTAACCCTACGGAAGACAAACCTACAAACGGATCGGTTTTGTCCTATGGAAGACGAACCTACAAACGGATCGGTTCGATCTATGCCACCTCGATATGTAACCCGACTAGGTTAGTCTCTTCGAGAGGGCTTGAGGTGAGTCTACATACGAACGACTCGACCTCCGTTGATCTAGAAGATAAACCTACTACGAACGGTTCAATCTTAACTAGTCAACAACCAATCACACAAAATACAACTCGAAGCGCCGAGCGGTTGATCTTGAGGTTGGTGAATCGGGAGAAGGGTGGATATGGCCCACGTGTTTCTTCTCACCGATCTTCTAGATCATGAATTCGAAGCACTAAGCCGATTCATAAACCTAGAAACACAATTACACACAATGTCAAACCCGAAGCGCGAGCCGGTTCAACATTGAGGCATGTGTTAGTGAAGGAACCTACCTACGTAACGGTTCACATTCACTGTTTTGTGGATGAATCTACTACGAACGATTCAATCTCACGGTCTCGGAAATGAGCCGGAAGACAAACTCATCGACGGGTGAGTTCGGTCTTGCTAGCTCAAATGGTCATGAATTACTTGTTCATGACACCGAGTCATTAAGATGTCGCTTCTCTCGGACATCATAATGTTCTTCTTCTTCAAAGTCGACATATCTCTCCATGCGATGTCGTGTCTTTGGTCATTCTTCGACGAGCGTCAAGATGTTCTTGTCTCGACTAATCATTTTACGTGTTGCATTACTTGTGCAAAATTACTATGTTGCCTACACCCTCTTGTGTGAGCGTATTCGATCATGAGTTACTTGCTCATGGTAGTGGGTCATTAAGATGTCACCTCTCTAGAACATCGTAATGTTCTTCTTCCTCGAGTCGACATGTATCTCCATGTTGATGTCGCGAGCTCTGGTTATTCTTCATCAAGCGTCAAGATGTTCTTGTCTTGACATATCTCCTCATGTTGCTATCGAAGCCTTAATCATCCTACGTCAAGATGTTCTTGTCTCAACGTATCTTCTCATGTTGCTATCAAAGCCTTAGCCATTTTACGTCAAGATGTTCTTGTCTCGACATATCTTCTAAAGGTTATATCACGTGTGCAAACATTCTCATGTGGCTCTACATTCCTTATGTGAGCTTATTTATCCATTTCCAAAATGTACAAAGCCTATTATATAATATCTTTCATTATTATTTCTATTATAAAGATGCATTTATTTATTATTATTATTATATTTTTTTATTATTATATATATATATTTTTTTTATTTCTTAAACTCTATTTATCTATATAGAAAAATTACTTACAAAAATAATAGGAAAAGGGGTTAGCTAATAACTAGAATTTTATTTATATTTTTGGTATTTTTATAATAGCTAAAATAGTAGAATTTTATTTTTATTATTTCTAAACTCTATTTATTTTGTAGAAAATCATTTACAAAATACTAGAAAATAAAATGGCTATGATTTTTATTTGTATTTTTAAAATATTTATAATAGCCAAAGTAATAGAATTTTATTATTATATTCTATTATGTTGAAACACTATTCATTATGTAGGAATTATTTACAAATCAAAAGATGGTTAGCTATATTATTTTTGTATTATTATTATCTTTATTTTTTTTTTTTTTTTTTTTTTTTTTTAAAATCTATAATAGCTAGAAAGAAATCATCATTAATATTCTATCCTATTTATTATACCATTCATTATATATATATTTTTATATTTTTATTATTTCTATTTATTATCCATAGAAAAATATAAGATTTTTTTTATTACTATTATTAGTTGAAAAATAGCCATGAGAGATGAAATTCATTATATTTTTATTACAACTATTATTTTAATTGTATTTTATTCATCAAAAATATTTTTTTATTGTACATTTGTATAGAAATAACAAAAGAAATGCAATTCATTTATTATAAAACTATATTATCATTCTTTATTATAAAAGAAAATGTATTTACTATCTATTATCATGGTAGTATATTTTTTTTGTATATTTTGTGTTATTTATTTTTCATTATTCTTTTTACAGAAAATATCAACATAATATCTATTATTATTTATTATTTTTTATCAAAGAATATAGCTACTCTCATCATTTATTATGGCATATTACTATTATCATTATTATTTCATGGAAAATCACTTGAAAAATCACTAAAACATATCTTATTATTATTTATGATTTTTATTTGTATTTTTGGAATTTTTATAGTATTTAAAATGACAAGTCAAAGCTAGGTCAAATATATCAATATATGTAATGTCTTTTGCTTTTAAATTGTTTTATCATGATTATATTTTTAAAACTGGAATATTATTGTATAGAAAAATAGTATGAAAAATAAGGAAATTTTAGAAACAAATTTGAGTCAATTTGGAGTTCAGGAGCATTTTCAAATCATTTATTTACTATATATCATCACTATTCTGTATTATTTAATTAATGGGCTTAATATGGGCCGCTAGATCTGTATCAAGATCGGCGCCTATCTTTCATTTAACTTTACTCTCATTTGGGCCGCCGGATATGCTTCAAGATTGATTTGTATTAGATGGACGGCCCAGATTCATATCTGCATCTTTATTTAATACGGCGCTTTATTTCACACGTTCGATCTCTTCAAGATTCACACACGCGCATCAATATCCGTGCTGCCGCGATTCTCTGACTCTCCAGTCAACACTAGTTCCAAGATTCGCGTTAATGACGTCGCCGGCGATTGGGACCACCCTACTCCGATCAGGCAACTGCCCGAGCATCGCCTCATCACAGGAAATCTTTCTATAATCTATGATTGGTAATCCATACGGTGAATCCTTCTGTACATTAGCACCAGCTAGAACAAATTGGTACCATTCGGTACCGAATCACAAATCTCACAAATTCCATGCAATTAATCGTTATTTCCGACAATTGAGCACTTAATCCATATCGTATATGCATGCCAATGTATTATAACATGATCAAGATCATTCAAATTGATTCTTATCCTTTCTATTCAGAATGCATAGTAATATCACTCGGTACCGGTTATAACTCATACTAAATTCCCGTAGTTCATATGTTTATACTATCACTAATACACTTTACAAGCTTTATAGTGTCTGTCTCAGCCAAAACATACTCAACTATACCTTCAATTCCCTTTAATTCTTGAATTAGGACTCGATTTCCATAACAGAAAGCGACGACAGTATTCAAACTCCAAATTAGTCGAGTTCTCAAGATTATATCTGAGATCAATCGACTTTAAGTGACTCCACAGACTCTAATGCATATGGTATTAACAAGGATCAAGATAATTCTCACTCAAGAATCAAGAATTGATCAATGAATCTTGACTGTTACCGAGTTCTCAAGTTGAACTGAGATCAATCGATTTAACAGCCTCATTCATCAATCTCTAAGTAAAATTCATCAAAAGAAATGAAAGATTTATACTATATAAACTTGCAATGCATGAAATAAAGAAGAAAATCATGAAGAAATAGTTGAAATTCGAAGAAATTTAAGGACAGTACAGTAAAATACTGATATCCAGTGGCGATTACATCTCTAAAGCTCCAATCTTCAAGAATTAAACCTACTAACCCCTAATTAGCAGATAATAGAGTATATAGCTTACCTCCAAACAAGTAATTGAAGCAAAGGAATTGAGTTCTCAAGTTAAAACCGAGATCAATCAATTCTCGTCAAGCCTCTCTTGGTTCTTGCTTCTCCTTGCTCTCTCTCTCTCTCTCTGACTCTATATGCGGTCTCTAAGGCACACTCTCTCTATCTCTTACCTTCGTATGTGTGTGTTGTGTTGTGAATTTCCATGAATCAGATGCTTATATAGGCAATTGGATTGGTGCATTAGGGAATTAGAACTGTACACCACCCATACACCAACAATTGGACTTCCTTGGCTCATGAACATGGTTCTCCAATTCTGTTAGTGCTTCTGTTGCGATGTGGGCCCCATTCAGAGAATCCAAAGCTTAAGCCTTTGACTGTTGACCGTGTTTGACTCACTTCTTATCTGTTGCTAGAACCTTCTAGAGCATCTAAACATACTATATATACTCATTCTAATGCATCTGAGGCACCCTTTTGCTTTCTGCCATTGTTATTTTCCTTCAAAGCTTAAAGCTTCATCACCCGATTCCACCTCTTGGCTCAAATCACATCTCCATCATTCAATTGATAATCTCCATCATCTAAACAGCATCGTGTAGGTATGCAGAGGCTATAAGCATTGCCAATTCGAGTCTACAAAGACAGAGTTTCAATTTTCATCCATTTGCCGATTTCATCACTTCATCTCAATTACTTCAATTCATCCCATAATTCTTTGCTCCTTTCTTCATCTACGGCGTCGCCTAAGTGAATAGAAGGAATCGCATCATCAATTTTTGATTTTGAAGTAGGAATTGAAGTGCTTCATTAATTGCCGAGGTATTCATCTCTCTCAATCACCATATTCACTCATTACTTTTCAATTTTGATCAATTGCACATACTCTCCCATGTATAGGCTAGCTCTAGGTGAAAGGAATTGGAGTTGTGAGCTTTGGAGAGCTTGATCACCTCTAATGGCGCCTTCTGCCTCGTCGAGAAGAAGAAAGAAGAGAGGGAGGGGAGAAGGAGAAGAGAGAGAAGGGGGCGCGCCTGGCGCACAGAGTCCACAACTAGGTGGGACCCACAGTCAGAGGCGCAACACAAGTGAGCCAGGTACATATCGCTTTTTCCTTTTGATTTAAATCTCTGTTTAGATCTGTGCATAGGCTTGGTGCATGATTGCCTGTGTGAGCTATACATTCATAAACCTGACAAATGGGCCCCACATGTAAGTATATGAATCTCGGCCCATTAGTCCAGCTGTGGATTGATTAACTCCCTGCTTAAATTTAATTGATCTGACTTGGCACACTCTGATAGGTCCACTTGTTTAATCAATCCATTAATCATCTGCATTAGTGTTAAGCATGCTGAGGTGGCTCTGTAGTGTAGTGCCATGTGGCACCTCTGGGGTCTGTGTTACCTAGTTGGACCAATAGCATGCAGCCATGTGGCAGTAAGCGTGATAGGGTCTGCTGAGGTGTATTGTTAATATGCTGCCATGTGGCCTATGGGTAATGAGGTGTGTTGCTGTGGTACTGCCATGTGGCATGTGGAGGGGTGAGGTGGACCTGTCAGGTCTCGCCACGTGGCATGTTGGTGGGGCCCACATGTCAGGTCAGTATGGTGGTGGGGCCCACATGGCTGAGGTGGACCAATGGGGTGCTGACACGTGGCATGAGGTGGTCCAATGAAATGCTGACACGTGTCACACCCTTCTCTCTTCCCTGATTCGGTGTAGGTGTGTTTAGGATCCCCAGTTTGCACCCAGATGTGTCTCTGTCCCCAAGTTGCACCCAGATCTGCCTTGATCAAATCTCAGCCCTTGATCTTTCATTTTTAATCTGTTTTATCTTCTCTGAATTTATTTTGATAGCTCCACTTATCCAAAAATTATGAAAATTTCACCAAAAATCCCTAAATTCATGATGATCATCCCTATAATTTTTAATTCCATTTTTACCCCTCCTTCTCTGAATTAAAAATTCTTTTATCAAATAAACCCTATTATTTCCTCAGAATTAATCCCAGATCTCAATTGTAGCTCAGTGTCTCTGCCAATTATCTCTCTCTTGCAGAAACCACCCTAACTAAATATCAATTAGACTTATATTGATATTCATTAGGGTTTGATCTGATCAACAGTTGATTACATGTCAACAGTTGATACAAATCTAGACTTGATCAGATGGTTGCTCCCAGCTTTGGCACCGATCGAGTCTTGTGAAATTGACTTTCAATCCCTTAACATGAGGGTGACTTGGTCAAAGAACTGACTACTTATCGATAATTGACACAAATCAAAGCATGGTTAGGTGGTTGCTCGCGACTTTGGCACCGTGTCGACCTTGAAAGCAAAATCACATTTGGAATTTCTCATGACTAGTTGCATCAAAATGCTAGCTTGGCATTGACATCATTTCATGTAGCATAGGGATTATACTTGCTTGACTCCTTTCTAGGGTTAGCTCCAAGGGCAGATTTTTAGGGTTCAACTCTGACTCCTATAGCAGGTCACTGAGGTGTGGGGTCCACCTGTCAGTGAAAATGGTCACATGGGTGACTCATCAGATAGGCTATGTTGTTAGATTCATCTACAAGGGACCGCCGGTGGGTCCCACTTGTCAGAGAAAATGTAATCAAATGGCTGACCCATCAAGAGATTTTCTCTCTCCTAAATCTCCCGAGGGTCAGCCACCTCGAATGAGTAGGAGGTGGTGGGGTATTTATATCCTCGTCTTTCACCCTAATATTTCATCGTGGGATTAATGGATTTGTTCCGGGGTTAAGCAGCGACCTCTCCTGATTAGTGGGCCATCTTTCATTGCTTTCTCTTCTTCCCTCTTCTCATGATTAATCATCAATTTTATTTTCATTTATTCATCTATTCATCCTTGAAATCTTTCAAGGGTAAACAGTACTTTACCACAGTACATCCAGACACGTACCGGGTTTATAAAGCCGGTGTAACTCCCAAACTCTCGTTGAAGCCTGGCACCCCCTTATGGGTCCCAGATAAGGGGTTACTAAATTAGGGTTACTCAATTAGGACAAACTCTTGCTACTTTGTTGTTATCTTTGGTTGGAAATAACTCCATTATATGATTGTTGATGTAATATGCGGGGAGTTCGATACATTTAAGATCGACTACGGACAAGTCACATCTAGTAATCCTTTACAAAAACTTCGTGACGTTGATTTTGCTTGATTGGTTGCGAAAGAGGGTATTGGTTGATCATGATCGCACGATTGATGCGACATTCGCAATCTTGCATTGAAGCGGATAAACAAGCAATTTGCTATGGTGGATATGAAATAAATGGTTTCAAATTCCACACTAAGACGTACGGTCAAGATAGATCAACGAAAATAGTGGCGTACGTATTAAAGGACAATCGGGCGATAATGAGGCACAACAAGACTACTACGGGGTTCTCCAAGAAGTGGTTGAGTTAAATTATGAAGGAGGTAATAAGGTGCTTCTTTTCAAATGTGATTGGTTTGACATAATAAATGGTGTTAAGAATGACGAAGAACGTGGCATTGTTGAGGTTAAGCATGCTTCTCGGCTTCGCTACTACGATCCATTTGTGTTGGCGGTCAAGGCAAACAATACGGTGTATTATCCGCCATATGCGTCGACTAGGGGAGATAGAAAAAATTGGTAGGTGGCCATGAAAACACGAAGAAAGGAAAGTTAGGTCTTGGAGACGGTGAAGAAGTTTTTCAAGAGGAACAAACACTTCACCCCAACAATCAATCTGTCAATCCAATTAATCTATTGTCAACAACATCTACTGAGATAGAAGAAATAGAAAGCGACAACACTGATAGACTCTTAATCAATGAGTCAAACTTAGAAGAAGAAGATGATGATGATCCATATGCTCGCGACACATAATATGATACAGGTAGTTTCTTAAAAAAAAGACTCCTTGATTATTTCAACTTTCTGTTAAATGGTATTAATTTGTCTAATTGACATTATGGTTTTGTCAATAAATTGGATCAATTTAACCATCCATTCAATTGTGTTGACCAATTATCAATTGATGAATTTTTTCACCCAATAATGTATACTTGCCTTAAGTCACGGTTTGAATAAATAATATTATTTGCATTTTTATTTCGGTGGCACCATAGGGAGATGAGGTGGGGTATGTTACTTGGGCTTCATGGAGGTCATTGCTTAGCAATGAAAATGACAATCCTTAATTTTAAAATTTAACCATCTGTTTTCTTCAACTCCTTTGAATTTATCTTGTAATTTTAAATGATCCATGGACAATTAATTAATATTGTTAGACTTCTTTTGTCAATCATGTGGTGTGGGATGTCTTGTGAAAAATTTCATATATAATTGGAATTATAATTGGAATGGTAAAACAAATATCAACATATCAAATGAGAGAAAATATCGAAAAAGATAAATAACATTTCATTGCAAAAATCCACGGAAAAGATATAAACATTTCACGAAATGTTGAGAGTACGAATATATAATACTTTATACAATTTCCGTCGGATCGAGATAGGTATTTCCGTAAAAGCGCAAAATCGGAGATTTCCTTCCAAGCGTTGACAATATTTGCCTCGAATGATAAAAACTTATTTCCATTAATACTTATTACCGTGAACGTGCGAGGCAAATAATCAACGGAAACCCTATCTTTTGGCATTTCCATCGAACCCAAAATATCCCAGGGAAAATATAGGGACATTCCACAGAAATATCAACAATTCTAGTAGTGTATAAATAATTAAGTCAATTGATCCTACTCACTCTGACAATTTGTCTTGCACTTTTATATCAATTTAAAGATTTAAAGAAGAAACAATAGGGAATCTGTTAAGAATATAAATTAAGAATTAATTAGTGTTTATAATATATGTAAATATATTAGGGATAACCTTATGGCCTCAAGTATTCATCATTGGCCCATTTATTAGATTGAGTAATATCAACGGTAATATTACCGTTAGTACTGTATCACTGTAGCAGTGTACCATTGGTACACTTATATAAGTGTAGAATTTGTTCATTTGTACAGTTGAGAGATTAATAAATTTCATACAATCAATACAATACAATACAATACTGTCTCAATATTTCTACAGAATCTCATATAATTTATACATAGCTCAATTGTACCATATTAATTAGAGACATCAAACAAATCTGTAGCGTGCTCAGGCCTGAAAACGCAGGTGCCGGATGCGCTCTAAAATGCTTTTTATTTTTTCAGAAATAAAATGTGGTGTCGCAAGCGGTGGTTGCATGTCGAGCTTCTGAGTGCGCGATCGTACTCCCACAATTTATTTATTTATTTTTTTCAGAAATAAAAATTCGGCTGACAGACGCGGGTAGCGAAGGAGTTCGAAGTAGATTTGGAAGTTCCGATAATTTTTTTTTTCTAAATATTTAATTCTTAATATTATTACAGCATCCACGTCTCATTATCAAATTAATTATCAAATCTCATTTGACAATTGTCATTTTTTCAAGGATACAGATACTAGGTAAAACTAAATAATTATCTAAATTTGACAGTCTATTTGATAAGTCACGTCAGCGGAGAAGCAGAAAATTAATTACGACAGCGTCATTTTGATAATTTTATTTTATTTAGAAATGTTACTCTTAAAATAGATTGTCAATTTGATGACGTGATATGAAATTTTAATTTTAACAATCGACGCTAATACGAATACTCTTAATAATATTACAAATTTTCGGAGTTTAGCGCAAGCCTAAAAGCTGAAATTTTGAACCTGGCACAATCCAGCCCAGTATTGATTTGTTAAAAAATACAGCTAAATCAATAACCGAACGCAAAAGCAACAAATGACAGGTTGTAGAACTTGACGACAAACTTGTTCTTTATCATGATCATGTTCTTCAGTTCAATAGCAGACAGACAATCAACCTAGGCCCAATGATTTAAATGTAACAGTAAGCTAGCCTTTGATATCGAACCACAAGTATGTACTGTACCTACCTACTATATATTGATATGATATGATGCGCTCTTGGTCAGTCTAATGACACCCACTTAATTTTTATACACGTGATGGTGGTTGTGTGCGTGGTTAAATTCGTTGTAGAGTGTGCAAAATTTGATTCATTTGGTCTGAATAACTTTTACTTACAGCAATTCGTATTCTCTAACGGGCGTTACTACATTGTATGTAGGGGTGTGCAAATGGTCGGTTCGGTTCGAACTGAAATAATTATATGTATCCGAATTTTTTTTCCGGTTTGTTAAATTATAAATCAAACCAAATTTCTAAGAATATCAACCGAAAACCAATTTTTTTTTTATTTATTCGGTTAAACCGAAATTATATTATTTAAAGAGGAATAAAAATATCAAAAAAATATTAAAATTGATAGAAAAAATAAATAGTTTAAAAGATAAAAGAAATAACTAAATAAAACTTATAGAAAATAAATATATTCAGATTATTTTTGATATAATTTATTTATATTAAGTAAAATAAAATTATTTGATAAATTTTGGACTATTTGGTTTATTCGGTTTATCCGATTTAGAAAAATCAAGATCGAACCAAAGAATAAAAACCGAATTAGCTAAAATTTTCAACCGAATTGAAAATTTTAAACCGAAAAACCGAACCAAATAGTCCAAAATTTAGCGGTTCGGTTCAAAACCAATTAAACCGATGAATTTGCACACCCCTAATTGTATGTCAGAGGAGCGGTCTGATTGTTTGAAATGGATGAAAAAATGGACGACCTTTAAAATGCATCAATCAACGAACGTACAATGCGCTAAGAGCATCCGCATTCTATTATCAAATTGACTGTCAAATCTCATTTGACAATTGTCATTTGAATTTCAGGGATGTAGAGACTAGACAAAATTAGATAATTATCTAAATTTGACAAACCACGTCAGCGCAAGAGCAGAAAATTAATTACGAAAGTGTCATTTTAACAATTTTATTCTATTCAGGGATGTCACTCTTAAAATGAATTGTCAATTTGATGACGTCATATAAAAATTTAATTTTGATAATCGACACCGATGTGAATGCTCTAAAGCGCATTAGCGGAGCAGCTTTCCACTCAGAGAGAGGGGGTGAGGAGAGGGGCGATTTTGCTGGCTTGTTGGATACACGCTCAGGATTACTTTCAAATAAAGAGAACAATTTTCCGTTATGATTGAAACCACAAACCTCTATTTGTTATTTAATATGTACATATTGTATCACTTGATAGTTCATACAGAAAGCGAATGTAGGTAAGTTGTTTACATTTTGTGTTAATGTATTATGATTAACATGCAATCCTTTCGGAAAGAAAATCTGGAGCGCAAGATATACATCGTATATATAGTCTCTGCTCATTTTTTAGGTTTATAGAATATAATAGATTGTAGGGTGATTAAATACTTTTCTGCTTCCATAAATGTCCGCCTTAAATGATGATTGATTTTGATTAAACTTGGTCCAGTATTTATCGCACTGCTATTTAAAATTATTACAAATAATCACATGAGATAGATATCGGTTCATAGATTATTTATATGTTCAAGGCCTATTTTCAGCATCTGTTCACCACTTCACCTGTTTCATCATCTCGTTCTTATCCTTTTAGTTTGAGAGGAAAAAGAGGAACTCGCATCTGCAGTTATTTCTTTCGGGACAGGATTCTGTTATTTCAATCGGAACCGTTGGATCGAAAATCAAAGATCCAAATTGATATATTTTTCTCTATCTTTTTTCATTTCTCCCTCTTCTGGATTCATCTGATTCGTTCGTTTTCGATCTGACGATTCTG